>CAUYRT010022752.1:0-45807 GCA_963574885.1 Lepilemur ruficaudatus
TGGTGGTGGCGGATTTGTGGCAGTGGGGATGGCTACAATGGATTTGGTAATGATGGAAACAGTTTTGGAGGTGGTGGAAGCTACAATGATTTTGGCAATTACAACAATCAGTCTTCAATTTTGGACCTATGAAGGGAGGAAATTTTGGAGGCAGAAGCTCTGGCCCCTATGGTGGTGGAGGCCAGTACTTTGCCAAACCACGAAACCAAGGTGGCTGTGGTGGTTCCAGTAGCAGCAGTAGCTATGGCAGTGGCAGAAGATTTTAATTACTCCCAGGAAACAAAGCAGGAGAGGAGAGCCAGAGAAGTAACAGGAAAGCTACAGATTACGACAGATTTGTGAACTCTGCCAAGCACAGCATTGGCAGGGCCTAGCTGCTACAAAAAAGACATGTTTTAGACAATACTCACGGGCAAAAAACTCGAGGACTGTATTTGTGACTAATTGTATAACAGGTTATTTTGGTTTCTGTCTGGTGGAAAGTGTAAAACATTCCAACAAAGGGTTTTAATGTAAATTTTTTTTTACACCCATGCTGTTGATTGCTAAATTTAATAGTCTGATCATGACACCAAATAAATGTCTTTATTTTTTTTAAAAAGGAAGAATAAGTGAATTCATAATAGAAATTATCAAACTGAAACACAAAGAAACAAAGAGTGTGTATGGGGAAGGGGAGAACAGAGCATCCAAGAACTATAGGATGAAGTCAGTCTGGATACATATGTAACTGGAGCCCAGAAGGAAAAAAGAAAAAAAACAAAAATTGAAAGAGGTAATAGCAAGAATTTTCCACACTTAATGAAAGACAACACAAATCACAGATCCGAGAATTATACAGAGAAACCCAAGCAGGATAAAAATTAAATACAAATAGATAAACACTTAGATACACAAACCGACAAAAACCAGAGATAACAAGAAAGTGTTAAAGGCAGCTCGAGAAAAAATGAAATATTATATACAAAAGAACAAAGATAATATTTACAGCAGATTCTTGTGAGAATTTTTGCAAGCCAGAAGACAGTGGAGTGACATCTTTAAAGTACTGGAAAGAAAAGCTGTCATCCCAGAATTCTATTCCCAGTGAAAACATCATTTAAGAATGAAGGTCAACTTAAAGCGATACAAGTAGAACTCCCATTTGATCCAGCAATCCCATTACTGGGCATCTACCCAAAAGAACAAAAGACACTCTATAAAAAAGACACCTGCACTCGAATGTTTACAGCAGCAAAATTCACAATTGCAAAGATGTGGAAACAACCCAAATGCCCATCAATACACAAGTGGATTAATAAAACGTGGCATATGTATACCATGGAGTACTATTCAGCTATAAGAAATAACGGTGATATAGCACCTCTTGTATTTTCCTGGATAGAGCTGGAATGCATTCTACTAAGTGAAGTATCCCAAAAATGGAAAAATAAGCACCACATGTACTCACCAGCAAACTGGTATTAACTGATCAACACCTAAGTGGACATATAGGAATATCATTTATCGGGCGTTGGGCAGATGGGTGGGGGAGGAGGGGATGGGTATATACATACATAATGAGTGCGATGCGCACCATCTGGGGGATGGACACGCTTGAAGCTCTGACTGTGGGGGGTGGAAGGCAACACACGTAACCTAAACATTTGTACCCCCATGATATGCTGAAATAAAAAAAAATCCAAAAAAAAAAGAAAGAAAAGAAATCTTTAGAAAGTGAAAAAAGAAAAAAAAGAATGAAGGTCAAATAAAGACTTTTTTAGACAAAGGGTAAGAGAATTATTGCCAGCAGACCTGTACAACAAGAAATGTTAGAGAAAGCTCTTTAGGTGAAATGCATACAATACCAGATGGAAATCTGAATTTAAACAAAGAAATGAAAAGCATGCTGGGAACTGTAAAAGAAAACAAAAAAGAGATAAATACACAAAGATTGTGTTTTTATTTTTAATCCCTTTAAAAGATGGTTGACTATCCAAAGCAAAAACAGCAACAACACCCGTAGAAATAAAACGTACAGCAAAATAGCACCAAGGACAGGAAGGAGGAAATGCAAGTACTGTCCACTGTTGTGAAGTTCTCACACTGTACATGAAATAGTACATTATCATTCAAAGGTAGACTAATAAGTTTAAAATATATATTGTAAACCTTAGATCAACCACTAAAATTTTTAAAAAGAGGTATAACCAATAACTCAGTAGTGGAATAAAATGGAATAATAAATAGTAAAATACTAAGTTAATACAAAAGAGGGTGTGAAAAGAGGAAAAAATGATAAAAGATCAGATGGAAAAAGTCAGAAAACTCGCAAGGTGGCAGATTTAAATCCAATTGTATCAATAATTATTAATATATTAATGGTGAAATGTCTCAACACCCAATTAAAAGGCAGAGATTATCAAATTAGATTTTTTTAAAAAGTACCCAACTATATGCTATCTTATAAGAACCTCACTTAAATATGAAAACACAGCACAGGTTGAAACTAAAAAGATGGAAAAAGTTATAGCACATAAACACTAATCAAACACTGACCAAAAGAAAATTAGAGTGGCTATATTAATAACAGGCAAAGTAGCTATCAAAATAATATTACCAAGAATAAAAAGGGATATTATGTAACAATAAAGGGAACAATTCCTCAAGAAGACAAAACCCTAAATACACAGAGCCTAATAACGAATCTTCAAAACACATGAAACAAAACCTGATACAATTGAAAGGAAAAAGACAAATTCACAATTCTAGTTGAAGACTTCAAATTTCTCTCCGTTCAGTAACTGATCAAACAAATTAGACAGAAAATCAGAAGGATATGAAAGACCTGAATAACACTATCAAACATCTCGACCTAACTGACATTTGTAGAACACCACACACAGCAACAGCAGAAAAAACACTCTTTCCAAGTGCACGTTAAAAATTTGCAGAAGAAGGAAGAGGAGGAAGAGGAATAATTCTGTCCATGAAACAGGGCTCAATAAATTTAAAATAACTGAAATCATATAAAGTATGTTTCTAATTAAAATGGAATTAAACTAGAAATCTATAACAAAAATTTAGCTGAAAAATCCCCAAACACTTGGAAACAACACATTTCTAAAGAAAACAATGGGTCAAAGAAGAACTTACAAAGGAAATTTTAAGATATTATATTTAAACTGAATGCAAATGTAAACAATGTATCAGGCCGGGCGCGGTGGCTCACGCCTGTAATCCTAGCACTCTGGGAGGCCGAGGCGGGCGGATCGCTTAAGGTCAGGAGTTCGAAACCAGCCTGAGCAAGAGTGAGAACCCGTCTCTACTATAAATAGAAAGAAAGAAATTAATTGGCCAACTAAAGATATATATACAAAAAATGAGCCAGGCATGGTGGTGCATGCCTGTAGTCCCAGCTACTTGGGAGGCTGAGGCAGAAGGATTGCTTGAGCCCAGGAGTTTGAGGTTGCTGTGAGCTAGGGTGACGCCACGGCACGCACTCTAGCCTGGGCAGCAGAAAAAAAAAAAAAAGAAAACAACGTATCAAAATTTATGGGATGCAGCTAGAGTAGTTTTAAAGGAAAATTTGTAGCATTAAATGCTTATGTTAGAAAATAAAAAAAGGCTTGCAATCAACAATCTAAGCTTAAGAAAAAGGAGAGCAAAATATAGCCAAAGCAAACAGAAGGAAGGAATAAAGATAAAAGCAGAAGTAAATGAAATTGAAAACAGACAAATAAATAAAATTAATAAACCTCTAGTCAAGTTGATCCAAAAAAATGTAAAGATCCGAATTACCAATGCCAGGAATGGAAAAGAGAGCTCCTACAGCTCCTACAGATATTAAAAGAATAACAAGTGTCTATTATGGACAACTTTATGTCAATATATGTGTTATCTTAGATGAAATGTCCTACTGGAGGGCCCTCAGAAGTGGCCAAGCCATTTCTTCCACTTCTGTGTAATAGTGAAGCTTGGGGCAGACAAGAGCGGAAATGTGGGCTACAGAATGTTCAAACCGCTATAGAGAATGAGCCTCCAGTTCCAAGTGTGACAGGGTTGCCCTGGCAGAGGCTACACTGGGCTAGCTGACCAGGTTCAAATTCCCCCGAGTTTATCTAAGGTCTGAGCCTATTTCTAACCAGCTGTGGACTTAATTCTGGGGATTGCCCAATGGTAGTGTTGGGAAATCCCCAAATTTAGACTATCCTTCCTGTGGAGCCACCCCCTTCACACACACACACCCCCGCCCCGCCCTCTCTCTCCTTGCTCCTGTTCTCTTCCCTTCCCCCTCCCAACCCTCTTCCATCAGGCCCAGGTAAATAAAAACAAGCCAGGGCTTTGGCATTAGAACAACCAGCATTCAAGTCCTAGCTCTTCTAACTAGCTACCACTTCCCTATGCCTCAGTTTACTCATTTCTGTTTTAAGGTTGTTGTAAAGGTGAAATAACAAGGTATATATAGTTTATGCACAAGGTCAGGGCTTGATTCATATCAGTCTCTGGTCTCTTTCCAACTCCAATGCAGGCCTGTACTACTCCCTTCTCTCAATTTGACCTTGAACTTCAGAAGCTCCAGGAGGAGCTCTTCCAGGAGGAGCTTCCGAAGCTGAAAACAGACAGGAACTGGGTCTGTTTGCTCCTCACCATTGTATCCCTAGTATCTGTACTAGGTCTTAGCAAAGAGCACTTATGTGATAAATGTACTGAATGAGTGAGTGAATGAATAAATGGACGAATGAATGACAACAGTTGTTGTAGGTACCATGAGATTTAATGCCGGATGCCACGCTGTATTTTCCAAGTTCCTAGAGTGCACATGATTGCAGAGGCAGGAGTGGGCGACGGGATGAGTAAGATCCAGTCCTTACCCTTCAGGAATTGCACAGATGTTTCCTAATGTCTTCCCTGTGCCAGGTCTTGTGCTGGGTGCTGGGATCTTGGAATAAGCCTTGTCCCTGCCTGTAGTCAGGTGAAAGGGGGAGGAATATAGACAGATAAATTGCTTTACAAACTGTTTGCCTCTCCAAAATGTGTGCTTCTCCAAGCTGCGAACTTCCAGAAGGGAGGTACCATACCCCCAGATTCCCAGCCCGAGTGTTAACATTTAAGTGAAGGTTTAGAAACAGGGAGTGTGTGTAGTTGTGAAGAAGGCTTCTTGGAGGAAGTGTGGAGATGGGACGGATAGGCGGGGCACGGAATAGGGGAAGCTGGGGGAGGTTAACTTCAGTTAGAGAGCACAGTGTGAGCAGAGACTCAGAAGTAGAAAACCACCTCTGGGTCCTCAGGGACACAGCAAGTGACCTGATGCGACTAGAAAGCTGGACCCATATCAGAGAGAGGTGATGGGAGAGGAGTGGAGGGGGCTGGAGAGGGTGGCAGGGGCAGGATCACGTGAGGCCTTGAATGCCAAATTAAGGAGCTCAGGCGTCATCCTAAGAGCTAGAGAGGACCAAGGCAGGGAACATTTGGGTTGTGTGATCATTCTGGGATTCTGGAGACAGGGAAGTTAAGAGGCTAGCACAGCTGTCTGTGCAAAGTGGCATGGCCCAGGGCAGTAGGGATGAAGAGAATTGTTTCCTGGTTGAGGGTAGAGGTATCAGTGTGTATGTTTCTACATGTGTCCACGAGCACATGCTGTCTTCCTCACAGGGCAGGCTAATAAAACATCCCAACCCTATTCAGTTTCATGACTCACCATACCCAAAAGCCTGGGGGAGGCCAAGGTTAGCAAAGAAAGAGCCTGAGAGACATCAGCCAAAATCTGACTGTATACTTCCTCCTCTTCCACATCACCCTACAGATTCAACACTTTTCTACTTTCAGGTTTTCAGGGACTTCTAATCTTGGTTATCTCATCCAAAATATTTGCTTTCCTGACCTTCTTTGTGTTTCATCCAAGCTTTGTGTCAACATCCTTGTTCAGGTCACTTATTAAAAAAAAAAAAAATCCACAAGGTCAGGCTGAGCCTGGAGTTGCCAGGAAACCTCGCTCTAGAATTAGCTCCTACCTGAAGCAGCTCTTCCTCCCTGGCAGGGCCCACACCTGCCTGCTGGTCATCCTCCCGGCTCAGGAAGCATGCTGACACCACGGGCCAAGGCCAGCGTGGGTATCTAGAGAGGCCACTGGAGAGGGAACTGACGCATCGATACCACTCCTCCTTGGTGACTCAATCCTAGCTCCTGATAACCAATGTTTCTTTCTCTTGAGGGCCATGGAACATCCTTTATAGAATGCAGTTTATACCATTGACCTCAGAATCTGGCCAGGATTTTACAGCTGTTATAGAGCATAGTCTCTGGAACCAGATCATCTTGGTCATCCTGGCTCTGCCACTTACTAGCTGTGTGATCCTGGGCAAGTTTTCTAACCTCTTTGTGTCTCTATTTCTTCATCTGAAAAATGGATTAATACAGTATCTACTCCATAGTGTTGTTGTGAGGCTTAAATAAATCTACCCATGTAAAGTACCTAGAACAGTAACAGATAGGAAATACTCACCTTAGTTTAGCACCTGTCGCTGCCTGCTGTAGTTCACGACAAACGACGCTTCTCCTTTTGGAAAAATCAGGATGGCAGGAGCCACTTCCAATCTCCTAAACCTTCTCCAGCTGAACCCCATTCCCTAGAGATTCCAGCTTTCTCCTGCAGGTTCTCTGAGCTGCAGTTGGAGCAATTTAACACAGCAGCGCAAGCCCATGCTCTATTGTAGTCTCACTCGCTGCAAAGCAATCCAGCAGTTCTCAAAATGTGAGCTTCAGACTGGCAGCATCTCCTGGGAACTTGTTAGAAAGGCAAATTCTCAGCCACACTCTACACTTACTGAAGCAGAAACTCTGGGTATAGGACCCCACAAGCCGTGTTTTAACCAGTCCTCTCCTAAAATTTGAGAACCATGGCAGTATAGTATAGCACAGTGGTTTATTTAGGTGGATATGAACCAGTTCAACCGCCCTCCTTTCTTCACCAAGTGTTCCTGATCCTCCAGAACCCTCTGTTACTGACGCCTCTAACTTACTCCCTGTATTACCGTCATCTGTGCCCAGAAGTGCCTCCCTGGATTGCAAGTTCCCTGAGAGCAGGGTTGAGCCTCACCTGTCTCTGGGTCTGCACTGAGAAGCCCAGGGCCCACCGCAGGAGACTGCTTAGGAAAGATGTGCTGAGTCAAGCATGGGACATTTCCAGTTTCCTCTAAGACTGCTATTCCTGGGCCTCCATTCCTTCTAGGACCTGTGCTCACCTGTTTTCCTTTGTGAACTGTGGTCATCTCCTAGACTAAGATGCCTGTTTCTCTGTCATTTCTAGTGTCCTCCAGTTCCACTGATTTCTCTGGGCATTTTACTCTTCTCCTTTATGTTTCCTGAAAGCCCTTTGGACAGGTTGCCCCATCTCCAGGCAAATCTATCCTCCCAATTCTTATTTCAGTCATAAAACTTCTACTGATAACAACAGATGTCAAGTGAGATATGCCAGGCCCTGTACTGGACAGTTTACATGTATTATTTTAGTCTTTACAACAGCTCTAGGAGGAAGATACTTACTGTCATTTGGATGGAGCACAAGGAAACTGAGGCTTGAACATAGCATGCAACATTAACATGTGGCAAGATTGGGGCCTAGCCAGTCTGGGGTTTGGGTCTGGGGGCATCTGGATTAGGAGAAGTGCCTTTTCTAGGCATACTTATAATTATTATAAAGATAATCCACCAACAAACCTGTCCTGAACTCAGGAAGATGGGTCTGACCAGGTGCCGGCCCACCAGGGGCTGCTCTTTCCACCATGTGCAGGGAGCGCTGGCCGCACGGCCTTCAGCGCGCCCCCCCGGCACGGCACTTACTATTCTACACAGCGAGAGTTTTGAACTGTGTTCCCCAGAGCCCGGGAGAGGAGGGTGTCTGGACAGGTGAGAGGCGGACCACCCCTGCCGAACCAGAGCAGCCCCTGTCTTCCATGTCACCTCCTGAGCTTCCAGACAAGGCTGCATTTGAAGAAAGGGTTTCACTGCTGAAGAAAGCTGGGGAAACTACCGCCAAAGAGTAACTGTCTTCTTAGGTGTTTGTTTCTTCCCTCAGAATGTAGGCTCCTGGGGAGCAGGGACTGTACCCCCAGCGCCCAGCACAGGGGGTCTCAGGAAAGGTGGGCCAGATGGAAGGACAGATGACAAATGAATGTATCAGGAGCTCTCTGCACACTGTACGGTTCCCTCTCCACCACCCCGTGCCCCTGCAGGGAAAAGGCCTTGGGAGAGTTGAGTAAGAAACATGCAGACAGAATGATGCAAGGGGAGCTTTCTGTACATATTGCAACAGAACATTCTAAAATGGGCTGGGGCTTCTCTGATGGCTGGTTCCCAAGGGTCTCAGCCCTGTCCTACTCCTCCCCTGTTGGCCAAAGCTATCACACATGATAGGGCCAAAGGCCACTACCAAGGCCCCCTAAGGCCTGCCCTTAGAGCTGGGAGGTCAGTGCTCTTGGGTTCTGGTTCGAAATCCAGAGCCATTTTTGATCACCCCCTTCCTTCTTTTCTGCCTGACATCCATGTCACCAAGTCCTAGAGACTCCAAGGCCTCAGCATCTTTCAAAACCATCTCTCAAGACCACCCCTTCTTCTCCTTTGTCCTATCACCACTTTAGTTTAGGCTATGACATCGTCATCTCTCTCCTCCCAACCCCGCCTGCCTCCCTCCCTCCTTTCTATCCAGCATCACCCAAGTCCCTTCTGGGGGTCAGGCTCAGTGTTGGACCCCGAGCCACGGAGGACTCTGATTCTACCTTGGCTCTCAAGCAGCCTCTCCAGGGACAGACAGGTGTATAAACATGAAGAGTTTCAGGAGCTCTGAAAGAGAGAAGCTACAAGTCTGAAGCAGACACAGAGGGGAGGGTCCTCCTAGGGCCATGTGCTACCCCCTTCCATTTACCCCAGACCCCCTCTCCACTTTCTCCACCTGTCCTCTCCTGGGATGCTCCGTATAGACTGTGTCCGCAGGCTGCCTTACCCTCCAGACAATGGGAAGCCCCGGAAGAAGATTGGATGGAGGAGGGGGCAGAGAGTGACCCTGCCAAGTCCCTGTGGGTTGTCTGCATCCCTTCAGCAAAGCCCACAGTTTCCACCAGGCAGTGCTCTGCACACAGCCCCCACTCTGCCACTGTCCTCCCCTGGGTCCTTCAGGCCACTATCCCCACAAGGTTACTAGCCTTGGGCTACCGCACCAACACTCTCTGTATACTCTATGTCTTTATAAACAGTCTTTGCATTAAACTTTCCTTGAATTGCCCAATTTGAGTGGCCTGTTTCCTGCAGGGACCCTGACTAACACCCTTCCTGCAGGAAGGGTGCCATGGAGGTGACAGCTAAAGGTGTTCTTGCCTGGACAATGATCTATCTAAAGCATAAAACTGACCATACCTCACCCCTGCTTCGAACTTTTATTTTTCCCCATTGCTCTGAGGACAAGGTCCAGACTCCTTAGCCTGGGAGCCCAGACTGTATACCATCTGGCTGTGATGACCCGGCAGCATGGCTGCACCCAGAAAAGGGACAGTAGGGGGCTTGGAAATGGCAGGAAGTTGTGCCAGGAGGGTGCAGCCATGCCACAAAGCTGCTCTGGCTGGTGAACTCCTGGATGGAGAAGAAGGAGTGGAGTGAGTTTCTTGGCCAGAGGGCCATGCCAGGCTGCTGTCCCCTTGCCAGAACTTCCACCCACTCTTCAAGTGAATTGAGCACTGGAATGAGTTTAACCCCACGGGCTCTCGCCTTGGGGCATGAGAACCGGCTAAATCCCAATGCCATCCCTGCCATCTGGCAAGATCTTTGATTCCCTGAGCTTTCATTTTCCCTACAGCAGAATGAGAATAACCTTACAGGGCTGTGGGGGGAGCTTAAAGGGGACAATGGGTGGGAGTTTCTTTTGTCAAGTAGTTCTAGTGTTCTAGGTGGTCCCTTCCCCAGCCTTGTGAGGGAGGGAAAGCATATGGGTTTGAGGCTCAGGAAGACATGGGTGTGAATCCTAGCTTTACTATTCACTCATTGTGTGATCCTGGACAAGTCACTGCACTTCTCTGCACCACATTTGCTAAGGGGGATGGTGACCACCCTTGCAGGTGGCTGTGAGCTCCCGTAAGCCAGGGCCTGGCACAGAGCAGGATGCTTGGTAAATGTTTGTTTCTGTCTTCCTCCCTGTGCCTTTGTTCAGGCAGGTGTCCTCTCTGCCTTGCAGGCCAGCCACTTACCCTCCTCATCTGTGTAACGGAGGGGATAAGGCCGCCATCCCCATAACTTAGAGTCTCAGAGGTGCAGGTGCAAGCCCCTCACAAACTGCAAAGCTGCACACATGTTCCCTAATGGTAGTACCATACTGGTGACTGGAAGGGGGAGTGAATGAGCCACGCTTAGTGAAGCCCACCCTAGTCAAGCCCTTCTCGTAGGCATGACTTGACCTGTCTCTGATTTGACCCATGGGCTGGGTTGGGAGGCAAAGAAGGAAAGGTGACCAGGCCCCAAACACAATCTTATAGCCGTCCTGCTCACACACCTGCAGAAAGGGCAAGGCAGGTCACTACAAGGATCTAGGGATGTCAGGATGTGTGGGGAGGGGCCAGGAGAAGTCAGTGCCTAGTGCGAGCACCCCATGCCCACCTCACATGGGAGAACAGCACCAGGACACAGAAAGCTCCCAAGAAACTTCCACTCTGGGTTACTCTAGCTCTGGGTCTGATTTCCATCCAATTTCAATCTAGACCAAGCTGCTTAAGCAGTAGCTGTGGGTGTGGCAGCTAGAGGCCAAGGGGAGGGAGTGTTCTGGAAGCCAGGATGCCAGAGGCTGCTCACTCTGTGCGGTGGCACAGAAACAAGTGACTGTGCCTCTTAGACCTGGGACTTGCCTCTGCATGCTTTGGTGGATGTTCCCACATGTGAAGGGCTCAAACTAGGGGCCCAACCTTATGGCCCTATTCCCTAACCCCCCACCTCCACACCACCAACCCAGGTGATCTTTCTAAGCCACCAATCTGATCATGGTGCCTCTGCTGCTCACGCCACCCCCTGCTTGGGCCCATCTTCCACAGGATGAAGCCCAAGCTTCCTAGGGAAGACTACAAAGGCCTTCAGATATGGTCCCTGTCAACCTGTCCAGTTTGATCTCCTATCCATCCTCTGCCTATATCCTTCTTCCAGCCACACCAGGCTGTGCTTATGGTTCCCACGTCCAGGTCTTTGCCCATGCTGTAACCTCTGCCTGATACCTTTCCCCTTCCTCTCTGCCTTACAGAATCAGACTCATCACCTCAGGTCCTGCAGCAGTGTCATCTCCTCTTGATCTTCCCAATTTATAGTCCCTCCTCTTCCTCCGTGACTCTATTGTACTCATTCATTGGTTCCATCCACCTGGGACCAAGCTTCTATGACCACACTGGGGTGTAGAGCGATGAGGTTCCTGGCCTTTGGAAGCCCCTGGCCCAGTGGAGAGGCACACACTGCAGACAGACAGGGACAGCATAGGAGGGAAAGGCTGAACTTGGCATACCCTCCCATGTTACCCTGTACCACAGCCTGGCTGTCTTGCAACCACTGGCTAGGGCACCATCTCTTGATTGGATTTCCTTGAAGCCAGGGAGTAGGTACGATTTCCTTTGGTATCTTAACCAGAGCTTGGCCCAGAGAACGTGCACAGGAAAAATGGGCTAAAGTAAATGAACTTGAGATCTGAATGTTTCAAACAGGCCTTGGTGACCCAAAGTCTTGCCATTTAAGACAATGATCTCTTAGTTTTCATAGCATAGTGGTAACATCCTTTTACATGTTGTGATTTCACTTGAGCCTCAAATACTCAAGTGAAATCAGCAAAATAGGAACTGTCACCTCCATTCCATGGTACAAAATCTGAAACACAGATAAGACAGGGATGGTGACTTGCCCAAGGACACTTGGCAAGTTAGTGGTAGAAGAGAGGCCAGAACTCAGGCCTCCTGCTTCCTAGCCCAAGCTTTGCCCTTAGATCATACTACCAGGTGAACGGGTGGCCAGGGGTTCCAGCCCAAGGCATTCTCTACAAGAGACCCTTCCAGAGCAGGCACAAGCCACACCTTGATTGGGGTCTTCCAGGCTGGCTGGAGTCTTGCCTCCAACAGCACTCTCTCTCAAGAGAGGATGCAAGAATTCACTGGTACCTTTGCTATCTACCTGGCTACACTCCTATTTGCCCAAAAATATGCCACACCTGTTTCCACCTGCCAGCCTTTGCACATACCAGTCCCCTGTGGCACCCCTCACATGTAGGCCTTCCCTCAGTTTCCTGAAAGGCACTAAGTTCTTTCCAGCCTCAGAGCCTCTCCACTCACTGGACCCTCTGCCTAGGATGCTTTTCTTTCTACTCTTGGCCAACGTAGGGCTCAGTGACATTTTTGCAATGAGATTTAATCCTGTGGCCTTCAGAGAGTTGAACAAATGGAAGTATTTCTAGGTCCCACTAGTGGCATATGTCAGATGCTGCCCTATGGCTGCGGTGTCTGTCATTCTCCCCTCCCCGTAAAGGGTTGGTACAGACCTCTCCCTCTCCTCACGCTGTGGCCCCACAGCTAGTGTGCTCAAGCTACGTCCAAGAAATCTGTCCTGTCCTGTCCATTCCCACACTATAGCTAGAGGGCTCTTATAAGTCATCTCACCACTGTCATTTCCCTAACACTCTCCCAAGAACCCCACTCCCACCCCCATGTCTCATGAGTGGCACTCACAGGACTTCCACAGGTCAAACCCCAGTCCCTCTCACTTCAGCCTCATTCCCCAAAGTTGCCTGGGCTCCAGCCATTCCAGACCCCCCCAGGCCTGTCCCAAACATGCTGGCCTATCCTTCTGCCTTGCTCTCAGATCCTCCATCCACAAAATTACTACACATTAATGGGTAGTGAAAATAATTCTGGAACACATTCTATGTGCCAGACACTACCTAGGCTTCTTTCATACCTTACCTTGTTTACTTCTCAAACCATTTCACAAAATAATAATGATTATTCCCATTTTACAGGTGTGGAAACTGAGCCTCAAGAAAGGTAGGGCAGGAACTGGACTCCAGGTCTGATTCCAAAACTGCCGTGCATCAGTCTCTCTGGGAAGTACACCCAGCCCCCAACCCAGGGCAGCGTCCTCTCTCCTCTGTGGTTCCATAGCCCCCTGGCTTCTCTCTTGTCACAGCATTGTTGCCAGTGCCCACGTCTGGCCTTTCTGCTCTCCTCAAGGCCCTCACCAACGTGAGCATCCCAAGGGCAGAGCCTGAGCTGATCTGGCTGGGTCCCCAGCACCCAGCAGGGTATAGTTGCTCAATAAGGTTTCTTAATACACAGATGGAAAGGCAGGGGCATTTGGGGTGGTTCAGAAGCTCAGTCCTAACCTAACTCATCCTGATACCACTGACTAGATGCAGAACCTTTGCATCTGCAACCAAAGCAGGACCCAGCCAAAAATACTAGCCCCTGCACGCCCTCTGCTTGCCCTGCACGTGCTCGCTTTTCCCGGCCCACGTTCTAGCTGCCGGGCCGTACCAATCTGGCAGGGGAGCGCTGGGGGGGCGGCCGGAGGGATCAGCCGGGGGACTCGGGCACGCCCCCGGAAGGAGGACTCAGAGGCCCGCTTCGCCCACGCACCCGCCAAATCCGCGCACAGCAGGCCCTCGGTGTGGCCCCGGGGTCGCACGCCGAGCCGCGACTCAGCCGTGGTCCCCCCCGCGAGGAAGTGGCGCAGGCGGCCGGTTGGAACGGCCCACGCCGCCCAGCCCGCGTCGCGCCCGCCCCGTTGTGAGGTTATAAAGTGCCGCGCTCCGCTGCGGGCGCAGTGGCGGCCGCCTCAGCTCTGCCGTCGGCTGCTTCTTTGGCGCCGCAGCGGGCCGCCGGCTCCAGCTCCCGGTACCGTAGCCGGCCCCGCTCCGCTGCCGTCCCGGGGCCACCGTGCTCGGCGCGAAGCCCTGGCCCCGGCGGCCGGGGCATGGGCCAGCGGCGCGGGGCAAGGCGGCTTCCGGCAGGGCCGTGACTTGAACCGGCTTCAACATGAAGACCCTCATAGCCGCCTACTCTGGGGTCCTGCGAGGGGAGCGTCGGGCCGCGGGTGCCCGGAATACGAGCCCGAATGGAGGAGCCGCGCTATCACGCGAGGGGTCTGGGAGATGGGGTGAGTGTCTGTGGGATGAGTTGTCACCGCACCGGGGGCTGCGGGGCCTTGGGGCTTTCATCCTGCGGTTATGAAACTGCCAGATTTTCGGGAAGGGGCTCTGTGGCAGGCTGGGGGTGGTGTTCTTCAGAAGAGCGCACGCTGCTGGAGAAATTGCCAGTGCGGGTTGAGGTCTGGTTCCTTTTCTTCTGGGAAGCTATCTCATCCCCTATCTCCCCATCATCTGGGTCTGGGGGGAGGGAAAAATGATCGCTACCCAGTCTGATCCAGGCAGCCTGGCATTCATCAATTGTTGCTAGCTGTTACATTACTTTCCATTCCCCAGCTTGTTCCCCTCGTCTTTCATGTGGGAGTGGTACCACCCACCCTTTTCAGTTATTAGAGATATTCGAAAACTCCTCTCCAACCCCCAGTACTGTTTCTGGCAGTTCCTACCCTCTTCCCTCAGCAGGTGGAGCAAGCTTTGGAAGTGAGACTGGATGGGGCAGGTGGCAAGACTTTTGCAATCTCCCACTACCAGACCGGGGACATACCTGGCTGGGACGGGTGTGCCCTCCCTGTCTTCTACCCCATGCCCATTCTCCAGCCCAGCCTCTGGAGCCCACTCTACAGGGAATCAGAGCCTGGCATACTTAAGAAGGCAGGGCAGAGGACCCTGCGGGTCCCCTGGGTGGAACTGAGGCCCTCAATGAATCAGAGACAGAATTGGGATCAAACTTCACAGCTTTTCCCATACAAGGAAGAACATCCTTTTCACCCCCACCGCACACCTATTACCTGTATTTGGGGAAACTGAGGTGGGAGGAAGTGTGCCCAGGTTTTTCTTAGCAGATGCCTTTACCAAAGGATTAAATACAAATCCCGGATGGGAGACCCTGGAAGGTCATCACTGCTGTCCTGGTCTGAGTGTCTTGCATAAAGCTTCTCTCCCTCCTCCTAAGTCTTTCTTTTTTTCTTTTCTATTCTTTTTCTTTTCTTTTTTTTTTTTTTTGAGACAGAGCCTGGCTCTGTTGCCTGGGCTAGAGTGCCATGGTGTCAGCCTAGTTCACAGCAACCTCAAACTCCTGGGCTCAGGCAATCCTTCTGCCTCAGCCTCCTGAGTAGCTGGGACTACAGGCATGTGCCACCATGCCCAGATAATTTTTTTCTATATATTTTTAGTTGTCCAATTAATTTCTTTCTATTTTTAGTAGAGATGGAGTCTCGCTCTTACTCAGGCTGGTTTTGAACTCCTGACCTTGAGCAATCCTCCCGCCTCAGCCTCCCAGAGTGCTAGGATTACAGGCGTGAGCCACCGCATCCCTCAGTCCTCCTAGGTCTTAATTCTGCTTGCTGAACCTCTCTGACTTGGGATTTTCCTTTAGTTACTAACAGTCACCTAGTCTGCCCACCTTTGTTATAAAAATAAAACATGCTAATTATGGACATTTTGAAAAATATAGACAAACAAGAAGAAAATGAAAATTGCTGGTAAATTGACTATCCAAAGATAGCTTCCCATAAGCATTTTAATATATTCCTGTGTCATTTTCTTTATACACATTATATAGATAAAGTTGAGGATATGCTGTTCTGAATCCTGTTTTTTCCCTCTTAATGTTATGAGTATTTCCTTCTGTTAATAAAAATCATTGATAGTATATTAGGGGCTACAGAGCAACCCACTCTGAAGCTGTATCACAGTTTAACTGTGTCCTGGGAATTGACATTGCTCCCTATATGATTATCACTGGGTATCTGCCCCTCTTGGTCTGGGTGCTGCTCGTGGCCTTGGAGAGGTACTGAGCTGCAGTGACCATCTCGGGGCAGACAGCCTAAGCTGCCCCATGTCCCCAACCCAAAAGCCTCTGATAGTGCCTTCTCTCACTTAAGGGTCCTTTTCTATTCCCTTGTGCCCTTTGATCTCCTTAACGGGAGAAAAAGGGACTTGCCCATGTTCCTGCTTTAAAATGTTTTTGCTTTAGGTAATGGGATAAGGATATGGTGGTCCTTCCTGGAGATCCCCTTCCCTTGGCTCTGTTGTCACAGGCTGTGAGATGTGTCTTCCGGGAGACAGTGACCCTGGCTCTCACGTTTTTGACTTAGAGTTTGTTAGGAGAACTTGTACTCTAGTGAATGGTTTTAACCAAGTCACTTACTATCTTATCAGGAGCATTTACCCATGTTGTTATTAGATCCTGAAAACATGATGTTTTTTTTTTCTTTCTGGGTACAAGGAATTACATCATGGAATGTAAAAAGGGCTGGTATGAATTGCAAACCAGTCAGTTTAGCTCTCTGGCATCGACTCTGGCAAAAGACTGGGTGGAGTGGGGAAGGATTTTGTGTTATCTGGGCATCTCCATTAGACCTGCTTTCTACATCCTTGGTCCTTGAAGACACTCCCCAGTGGCCTAGTTTTCCTCTGCAAATAAGGTCCCACTGTTGTGAGGTGGTGAACACCCTGTCAGTGGCGGTGTTCAAGGAGAGACCATGGATTCTGTGAAGGGTGAGAGATTGAAATAGATACCTTGGTGTCTGGTTTCTTGGCTAAAAGAAAAGACTGGCTGTGGGAGCATGGTGGGTAGGTGCCTGCTGGGGCAAGGGGGAGTGCTGGTATTTTCTAATCTCTGAAGGACTGTCCTGTGCCAGGCGTGGAGGCTTCGGAGTTAGTTGTGTCTGCATCCCTGCCTTTGCCCTTGGACTGGGAGCTCTTTATTTAGACACCTGCCTATATCCTGGGGGTTTAGCACAGGACCTAGCATGAGATGGTGGTGGTCCCAATAAAATTCTGAGCTGATTTATTGTGTGTGGCTCCAAAAAGCAAGGCCAGGAGCAGGGGTGGGATTATGGGGACAAGTTTTGATATAATGGAGGAATCCTTTCTAACAGCTGTTGAGGACTGCAACAGCCTGGGGTGGGTGAGGATGGAGCTCCCCAATACTATGAGTATACTTGAAACTAAGCGGCTAGATTGTTGGGGGCAACTCTGGAACTGAGGACTGACAGTCACCTAAGCCAGTCTTAAATCACAGAATGAGAACATCACTCTCATGCTCCCCTCTTCTCTAATTCTGCATAGCTTCCTCCCTCCCCTACATCTCTTTCCCAGCTATATAGAGGCCACTTTTGGGTTGCGTTACCAAGGGCTCATCTGGGCTGGGAAAGGAGTACCAGGAGTAGTATTTTATTAGCAAGTTGGGTGACTCAGCGGCCAGTGTGGAAATCCTGCCCCACCAATACCCTCCCACCCCAACTTCAGCAGCAATTGCTTGAGTCATAAAAACATCGCTATCTGTTACTGCTGGATCTGGCTCAACCTTCACGTTACAGGTGGGAACACTGAGGTCCCCAGAATGAAGGGACATTTCCAGGCTTAGCAAAGCCAGGCTAGAACCCAGATCCATCTCCCAGTCTGTGGCTTTACCTCCTTAAACCATGGCGATAAGGGCTCCTTAAACCATGGAGGCCATGAAGGGCTAAGCGTAGGGCTCTGCATACCGTAGGTGCTCAGTGGTTTGCTGAAGGAGTGAAGGTTGCTCCCAGTCTCAGTGATGGGGTGACAGCCCATCCCTTCTCAAGCCTTTTGAGGAGGCTTCCCCAGCTTGCCCTGGGGGATAGCCGCACCGAGAGCCCCCAGAGCTTTGGCTGCTAGGTGAACTAAGCCTTCAAACTCCTCCTTGTGGCCTGTGAAACCAGCCCCACGTGAGCAGCCCTGCTGCCACAACCTCCTTTCCTACCATGTCACCCGCCATGCTGCAGACACACGGTGGTCTGCCTGGTCCTCCAGCATCACCCTGTTCAGTCTCCTCTCAGGGCCTTTGCACCTCTGCCCAGATCTTTGTATGGCTGGCTCCTGAACATTCCATCTCCTCTCAGAGGCCTTCGCTGGTTGCCCCATTGAAAGAGCCACCCCCAATCACCACATCTTGTTTTACTTTTATAGCACTTATCGCCACCTAAATTATCGTATGTGCTTTTCTGTTTAATTGTCTCTCCCGTAAGAATATCAGCCCCTTGGGAACAGGGACCTTGTCTGCCTTTCTCAGTGTTGAGTCCCCGGCATCCAGCACAGTGCCTGGCAGATAGTAGTTACTCAGTAAATATTTGTTGAATGAATGAATCATTAATGGGCCTGCCCTGTTCATCTTGGCAAGAAGCCCTGCTTTTAACTTCGGTGTGATTCCTTGAGCCTTCCCCAGGCCTCCTCTGTACCTGTACCCTCCTATGCTCGGTGCTGTTGTTGCAGCTGTCCCTGCCCTGGAGACACCCACAGTCTGGCAAGGAGCTGGCTCTGGGGCCAAGTGCCAAGTGGTGGAGCCAGGCTCACCATGGTCCCCCTCATTGCTTCCGGAGCTTAGAAGCCCGAGAGCCAGGATTCCAGTCCTGCCTTTTTTCTGGGACATTGCTCGGTGGCTCACGTCCTCTCTGGGGAATCTCACTATCCGTATCTGGAAAACAGGATCAGAAACCTCGAGCTCTCAAGGATGTGAGAGTTTCAGTTAACGTGAGTGGAAAGTGCTTTATAAACTAACTTGTGACACTCATGTTAGTCCTTGTCATTTGTCCTGTATGATATGTGCAACAGGCCCCCAACACTATGGAGAGTGGCAGACCCTGCTCTGGACATCCAGGAAGGCTTCACTGAGGTGGGGACTTGGGTTGTGGGCACTCCAGTTTATTGACTGAACACCTCCCGTGTGTCAGCCGCAGTCCTTGCTTTTGAGGAAGTGAGACCAGGATGATGTTACCAAAGTGACAGTGTAGAGTGATCTGAGCAATGACAGGAAAGGAAGCAAGGGCAACTGTGGAAGTTAATCACCCTGGG
This sequence comes from Lepilemur ruficaudatus, assembly GCA_963574885.1. Taxonomy (NCBI): domain Eukaryota; kingdom Metazoa; phylum Chordata; class Mammalia; order Primates; family Lepilemuridae; genus Lepilemur; species Lepilemur ruficaudatus. The sequence continues at coordinate 18,947 of CAUYRT010022752.1, forward strand.
GTCAGGGAAGGCTTCCTGAAAGAGGTGACATTCAGTTTGGGTCTTGGAAGGTGAATAAGTGTTAGCAGAATAGGCAGGTGAGAACATTCTGGTGCAGGGAATAGTATAAATAGAGGCACAAGATTTGAGTGAAAGAGGCAGTCTGACTGCAGGCCTCTGAGTGATCGACCTGGGCCGAGGACCTGGTGTGCTGGGAGGTAGAGACAAGGGGGACAGAGAGGGTACGCTGGCTCGCCTACCTCCACCTAGGAAGGAAGACTTGAGAGCTCTTGGGAAAGGAACCTAGTGCAGTCTGTTTCTTGGCCTCCAGCACTTTTAAGGCCTCCTGGTATGGAGCTGCTGATGGCCAACTTGAGGGCCCACTGGCAGGCCCTGGGGCCAGGAGTCAGGCCTGGGCTCTGTCCAGCCCGTGCCCTGCCACTGAACTGCTCTGCAGCCTCAAAAGCCACTACTCCTTCCTGACTCTGTCTCCTCATCTATAAAATGGGCAAAAATGTGATAAGCATGTCTTTTGGATACCCAAAGAAGCTGAGAATCCTTTGGGCAAATCAACAGAAGCAGGAAATGTGAGCTCCTTTTCTTATTCAAATGAAGTTAACAGTTCTGAGCTCTGCATCTGTTTCCCGTGTGACCTTGGGCATGACCCTGCCCTCTTGGGGCTTCAGTGTCCTCATCTATATAGTGAGGAGGACTGGATGAGATGACTCCCATGGGTTCCTTCCAGCTCTGCTGGAGAAATGTATTTCCAGTCTTGCCCCTGACTGCTGTGGGTGCTTGAGGTCAACGACCTCCTCATTCTTGTCCCCAACTTCTGATGAAAATGGGGCTCTCATCCTGCTCGGAGCCAAGGTAAGTGCCCCAGAAGAACCTATCTCCCCACGCTTGCCCATGTCTTGTGATAGGGGCCTATTTTGGAGATTCCTTGGTGACGTACCCACAAGCTGGTAGTGTTGCCATGGCAATCCCTCCCACTTCTGTAACTATTCGAATGTGCTAGGTCAGGGTATGGGAGTGGGGAAAGCGGGCCACTGGGGTCCAAGGCAGTCAGGTGCTGGTTGTAGCTCCAGAGTATCAGGAACATGGCTTCCTGAGAGCCTCACTTCCTTGGCCTTACCTCTCAGGACTGCACTCTACTTCATAAAAACCAAATATGTGAAAATCTGTGCCTCTGGAATAGCCCAAAGAGGGGCTTATATTTCCTTTAGGGGAATCTTTTGTGGGTAAAAATTCATTAGTGGATTCTAGCAAAACACAGAAGGCCCAAGTTGGCAGGACCTCAGATTTCAGCTGATCTGCCCCAACTCCCTAATTTAGTACCAGTGGGGAAACCTAGATAGGGGAGGAAGAGGCCTAGAGTCCCCACAAGTCTGTGGATACCCGGCATGCGCCACTCCCTGCGGCAGGCCCCAAGGATGGACGATCCTTGCAAGGTCCTCATGGCCGGACCAGGTACTTCCCACCCAGCACACTCAGCATGGCTGTGTGTTGGCTTTACAGGAGTTTGGCTTCCCCTTTGGGCCAGATATGCCAATGGGCCCCACTTTAAGGACACCTAATTTGCAAAACAGAACCCATAAAGGGGATCGTTAGTCTTTCTAGAAAAGAACTCACAGGTATGTTGGGACCAGGTAGGTGGCTGGATAGCTGGCTCAGGGCTCTTATGAAGGGTGGTGGTGGGAATGGCGGCATTGGCTGGCTCTCTTCCTGGCCTTCAGGGTGGAGACCAGAACTCCCTGGCCTGACATTCCAGTCTTTCATGCCTCCTCCGCTTTCTCAACTAGACTCACACAGTCTCTGTGCTCCATTCCGACTAAACTACTTGCAGTTAATTCATCAAACTCTCTCTCCCTCCCAGGCCTTTGCAGATGCCATTTGCAGGACTCCACCACCTGGGGTCCTGTCCCTGTACCTTCCTCCCACCAGCCTGGCATCTCACCTGAGCTATGACTTCCCCTTGGAAGGCATCCCTAAGAACACCCTCCCAGCTGGGTTGGGGGCCTCCCTGTTTCCTGGCCTTGACTGTCCCTCTGTGCGTGATTGTTCACAGCCTTGTCTCCCCAGCCATATCTGGGGTGGGCAGCCCAGGAGCAGAACTCTGCCTCCAGCAGATGCTCAGGGAGCAGAGGTGAAGCGAGGCCTGGAAGCTCCCTCATGGTGCAGAGCCTGGCACGTAAAGGGTGCTTAGAAAGCACTGTTGTGTGAATGTTAATGTTTGGGCTCCACTCCTCTTGCCCTTCCTCTGGCACCTTCCACTGTTGCCCCTGACATTAACCAGCCCCTCCAGCTGGAGGAGACTTTTCCTTCCTGATTCCCCAGAAAGCTCAGTTTGACCCTCTGTCATGGTGCAGGCCAGTCAGCTGTGAAATGGGCTTATCTCTGTGCTTGTCCAGCCCTGTTTATCATCACAGTCCCCTCGAGCATTCAGTCATTCAGCAAACATGGACCAAGCACCTTCTCTGTGCCTGACCCTGTGCTGGACACAGGGACCCAGATGGATGAGACATGGCCCCTATAGACACGCACAACCCCTTTCCCATAATGAGAGAGGGCTAAGGACAGGGGTAAGATGGAGGCACGTGGGGTGTGGTCAGTCCAACCTGGTGGGGGGAAAGGAAGGCTTTCCAGAGGAAGGGTCAGCAAGCTGGTCTCCAGGGTCAGCACTCAGTGCCTGCCAGGTGCCTGGTGAGTGTGTGCTAAGAGACTGACCAGACTAGACTTGGAGGTAATAGGACTCTACCTGGGGCACTACAGGCAGGGCAGGGCAGGGCATGTGGGAGACTTCCTGGAGGGAAGGAGCCTCTGACTAAGCACGTGGTGAGGCACCAAATGGGGACAGCTTCATGTGCAGGGCCGGAATGGGACTCTAATAGCAGCAGGCATGACCCCTGGGAGCTGGAGCTCTGCCATGGCTGGCCCTCTCATCATCACTTGTGGATTCCTGCTCAAACGTGCCTGCCAGGGGGGGCCTGGAAGAGAGCTCACCTCTGAACTCAAGGAAGTGGGCATCTCTTTTGGCACTTGGCCTATCTTCCCAGGCCCTTCTGAGGCTGGAAGGGTATGACGGGAGTCAGTATAGCCATCCCTCTGTCTCCATGCAACTCCTACCCAGCCCTTTGGGGGGAACTTGACTTCCTCGTTCCCCTAAGCCTAGGGCAAAGATTAGGTCCAGATGTGCCCAGTTGTGGCATCCTTGGAGCTGGGGCTGTGAGCAGGATGACCCCCCATCAAGGGGCCCGAGAGGCTGTTCACACCTCTGCTGCCTCACTGGCATCCTTCTGGCTCTCTGACATGCCAGACACACTGTTTGGCCCTCTTTCGTAAGTTATTTCGATTCCTCATAGCAATCGTGGATCACAGCCGAGGGGGCCACTGACTCTCAGGGAGGGGGAAATGTCTCGCAGTGTCTCACGGCAGGTAAGAGTCAGAGCCAGGGTTTGAATCCAAAGTCTGTCTGTCACTTACACCTCTGTTCCAAGGCAGGGCAGGCGTTGTTACACGCATTATACAGGAGAGGACACTGAGGCTCACCTGATAATTAACCAGCATTCGCGCACATCTTTACTTTTTATGAAGCTCTTGCCTATACATTGTTTTACTTAATTCTCACAGCAATCTGGCGAGGTAGGCATTAGCCCCACTGCACAGATGAGGAAACTAAGGCTTGCACAGGAAGTGACTCATCCAGGCCACATTTCCTGTGAGTTAGGGGCCAGGTTCTGACTCCCAACCCCGTTCTCTGTACCTTCTCCAGACTGGCCTCTGCCCTCCCAGGTGCCAGTAGTAGAGGTGGGCTGTCTAGAGGCGTGACTTGCCCACCACCTCTGTAGGCAGCTGCCTCCCCATGTGTGCTCAGTGCTGCTGCTCCATGGCCAGGGATCCTCTTGCCCCTCTCTGTATCTCGTTGGCCCAGATTATTTTTGAACTCCTGACCTTGAGCAATCCTCCCACCTCAGCCTCCCAGAGTGCTAGGATTACAGGCGTGAGCCACCGCGCCCGGCCTTAGATTATTTTTCTTCATAGTTCTCGTCACTGCCTGACATGACGTCATACATTAATCCATCAGTGTTTTATTTCTCCCTGAGCAGAATTTAAGCTTCCTGAGAGGCAGGACAGTATCTGCTGTGTTCACTGCTATTTCCCCAGTGGCTTGTGTTAGTGCTGGGCACCTTGTAAGTGCTCCATGCTGTGGGTCTTGTCTCTGTCCCCACCCCTCTCCTCCAGGAAGCCACCTTTGATTACTCATTCCAGCTTCTCTATTCTCAGCTTGTGTTTTGGGCAGTCTTGCACCCGCATTTCCGGGCTGTCAAGCACTTGGCCTGTGTCATTAGCACGCACTCCTCGTCTTTGTTCCAGCAGTTCCCCAAACCGCAGCGCACTTTCTTCTCTGCCTCTCAGGTCTTCAGGGCCTGGCGAGGCCTCATGGCCTTTTTGGAGCCTCCCTTGCACCACCCTCGCTCAGCTGCCTCTTCTTGTGACACAACCCTGACTGTGCACCTCTTGAAAAACTCCGTTTTTGCTCGTTATTTATACGGTGTCCCACTCTGGCAGACAGGAAGAGCAGCAACAGTGGTTACCACCTAGTCACCTGACCGATGCCAAATGTTCCTGACAGCCCTGGGAGGTGGCCATTGTTACCCTCATTTTACATGGGAGAAAACTGAAGTTGAGAGAGGTTAAGTGGCTTGCCCAAGGTCACAGAGCCAGGCAGGGACAGAGCTGGCCCAGGGCCCTTCTCAGATCTAAGGGGTTGGGGCCCAGGCTCTGCCACCCTCAGGCATGTGTGAGAGGAACCCCAGGAAATGCTGGTTTCATGAGCCCTGAGGTGCAGCCTTCGTGGTCAGTCTGATATCAGATGTTGAGCAAGGCGGTGTTCAGACACACTGTCACCACCCGCAGCCCTGGGCCGGGCGCTGGGACTGGGGCTGTGTGGCCCCACTGCTGGGGCCCAAGATCCTGCATTTCCAGCTAGCTTATAGGTGATGCTGCTGCTGCCATTCCCAGACCACACTTTGAGCGGGAAAGTGCTAGCATACATTTTGTCTTCTCTCTGGCTGGGGCACCCAGTCTTCTCCAGGTAGAGCAGGGACTCCCCTTCCCCTGGTGGCCATGGCTCCTGCTTCACTTTATCCTGCACCTCAGGAGGCAGAGCCAGCTGCTGGAGGATGACTTGGCCGGCCAGCCCTTGGATCAGGGGTTCAGGCATGTGCTTGGACCTTACTTCTCTCCCTCATATACTCACCCATGCCTGTCCCACATGTAGGTCAGAGTGAAAGATCATGTGACCTTCAAGGATAAATGCGTGACTAAGTCATGTGTCCAGGCCCCGCAGCTGCACAGGTTAACCGGGCCCTGCTGTGTCCCATTTGCACAGCCCTTTGCGCTCAGCAGCTGCTGTGGGGGAAAGGGAAGAATCCCGGGTTTCAGCCCTGGCTCTGCCACCTACTCAGTGCCCCTCTCTGGACCTCAGTCTGCCTGGCTGTCAATTAGGCTATACTAGATGACTCCAGAGGGCCTCGGGCTCCAGATGGTTTGTTGGGCAAGTCTGGAGGTGGCAAGGTCCTATGGTGGTAGGATTGTTATAGAGACGGTGCAGGGGCAGCGATGAGCCAAACCTCTGGAATGGCTTTGTGGTCCAGCCTCTTTATTTGCTTTTGGGAGTTCACATTCTGCCACCTCCACCCCAGTTATGCCTGTGGAGTTGTTAGATGCTACCGAGCACCCTCTGTGTGCCACACTGAGGATATGGCCATGAGCCCTGTGGGCTTGCTTGGGGGTCACATAGTGGGTGTAACTGAGGTTTGGAGTTGGGTCTGACTCTTCTGCTGCACCAAGCCCCTTCCCTCTGATCCATCAGGCCAGGTAAAGGGGACAGGACTGATGTGTTCACCTTGAGGCCTAGCGTTTCCTGCCTGCGTCCTAAGAAAAAGTCAAAGCAATTGTTAACCTTCAGCTGATGAGGAGTATGTCCTTCTCTAAACTCTGCTATGACCTTGTTGTTCTTTAGATTTTGAAGATAAGCAAAGGCTTGAGTGTAAGCCCCTGAACCCCTCTCCCTCCTTGCTCCCAGCTTGTAGGCCAGGGTGAAAGGTCATGAGACCTCAAGGACAAGATTGTGACTAAATCATCTGTGCCCTGGGCTTTGCACAGAGTGGGTAGCATGAAGGAGGGTTTGACCAGCACACAGTAGGCGCTCAGTGAAGATGAGTTGAGCACAGGGTATGCAGTGGGAGCTCAGCAGAAGTCTAGCTCCTGGAAGGAGTGGGGTGTGGATTGGGACCTCCACCACGCTCTTCCTCAGTGCTGCCTCACCTGCAGTCACCAGACTTCCCAGTCCCAGTGCCTATCAGCTGCTGGAGTCCAGGGCGTCATCCTGGGGACACATCTTGTCCTCATTTCCGCGCTTGGCATTTGCTTGGTAGCAGACGTAATTACAGCCCGCGGTGTCCTGCAGGCTGCCTGAAGCTCACTGGCCACTGGGTCCCTTGGGGAAGCAAAGGCTCCCACCTGGCTCCTTTCTGGGCCCCACACTTTGGGCACTGAGATGGTAGCTGGAAGTGTAAATGTCTCTGAAGGTGGTAGTGGTGGGGGGCCATGGTGGAGGGAGCGGGGGGCTCAGCTCCTTGGAGGGGTATCAGTTCCAGGCATGGGGGCAGCAGGGTAGGGATTGGGGATGCTCAAAGTACACTTGTTGAAGAAAACATTGTAAATTGGATGTTGAACCTCTGTCCTTGGCCTCACAGACACAGTTAGCAAAGATTAAATATTTGTGCTAGATCCAGATAAAGGATAGGAACAGGAGTTTGACTGGGTGGAGGAGGGGAGGGAAGAGAACTGGCAACTATGGAGGGCCTCCCCAAGCCAGCCCCTGGGCTGGCCTCTTGAGATACCTCATTTGGTTTCCAAAATGATCCTATGAGGGAGACATCATTCCCATTGTGTATATATAGAATCTTGGGCGCAGGGAAGCATGTGAACAGCCCAGAGTTACAAAGCAATTGGGTGGCAGGGCTGGGATCTGAGCCTGTCTGGTTCTGTGGCCCACGCTCCTCTCACATCTAGAAAGGAGCCTGTGGGATGTGGGTTAGTGTTGGGGACCCTGAGGCTGGAGGGGAGGGTAACAATAGGCTGACATCTCTTCTATACTGCAGGCACTGGCTCCAGCATCCTCTCTGCCCTCCAGGACCTCTTCTCCATCACCTGGCTCAACAGGTCCAAGGTGGAAAAACAGCTACAGGTCATCTCAGTGCTACAGTGGGTCCTGTCCTTCCTTGTGCTGGGTAAGCTGGGGCTTCAAGGGAGGGTGGGCAGGCAGGCAGGGGCCACCTCCCCAACAGAGGTTAGAGCAGGAGGTGAGGGGGTAAGAGCAGCCCTTACACAGGCTGCCCCACAGCCTACCCCCACTTGCTCCCACCTTCTGGGTCCCAGAGTGAGTGCTCTACCCCTAGGCGTGCATGAGGACTCAGCGAGATTCAGTGGGACATGGTGGTATGGTGCCCATTTACAGATGTGAAAACTCAGGTCTTAGAGAAGGTAAGTGACTTGGCCAAGGTTGTGCAGGTTTGAATCCAGGTCTGTATTACCCACAGAGCCTGTGCTTTCCCCACAGTGCTACCTGCCCACCAACAAACATTTTCCAGCAGGTATGCTGTTTTGCCTTAGGGTGGTATGCTGCCCGGTAGTTTTTAATCTACTGAAAACAAGCTCTCTGACCTTATGTAGGTTATTTGCGCTCTCTGAATGTGAGTTTCCTCACATGTGAGTGTGAGGAAAATGCCTCCTTCACATGGCTTTTGTAGAGATTGAGATAGGGAATGAGGGCAGCTGGCACAGGACCTGGTTGTGCTGGCCCCATTCCATGGGTGGTGCCCACCCCAGCCCTCACCCACCTGTGCGGAACGCATTCCCCAGCTGCTTCCCAAGGCCTGCTCCCTTCTGTCTCTCAGCACTGCCCACGCCTGTGCTCTGTTGCTTTTTCTGCAGGTCTGGCTAGGTGGCAGATCACTGGCTAGGTGGCAATCCAGTCACTCCTTGGATTGCCACCCAGGCCAGGGTCAAGATGACAAGGATTGTTTGGGAGGAGGGAAGCGCCCGTGCCTGGGCCACCCCTGCTCTCCTAGATGCCTCTTCCGCTTCTCCAGGCCCCTGTGCCCTCAGGATAGCAAGTAGCCTCGGCACGTCAGGGCAGACGAACCTGCCGTGAAGCATCATAGTGTGCACGTCAGTTCCTGTGAGCGAGTCCCTCTGTGCGGCCCACTCTTGCACCCTGGACAGTCTGGTAGGGGGCGTCAGGGTACTTTGTCAGTGCTGAGTGGCCGTCCTTCCCATAGGCGCCTGGGGGCTCTGAGACCTCATTTGCAGAGCAGAGGGATGGGACAAGGGTTCTGTTTATCAAACCCCCACAGTGTACCAGGCCCAAGATGTGTCTGTCCTCAAGTCCCCACTTCCCAGGTGAGGAAATGGAAACTCCCAGAAGTTCACTGCCTACCTGAGACGGTGGAGCTCATTAAATGGCAGAGTTGGGATTTGAGCAGAGCCCACTGCACTCCATAGGGAGCCCACCTTACTGGAATCTCCCAATTAGTGGACCTGGCCTGAAACAGCCAGTCTTCTCTTTAGGCCCAAGAGGGCTTTGGGGGGTCTGTGAACCCCTAAAAATTAAATGCAAACAATATAAAGCTATATGCACATTCTTCTGGAGAGAAGGGCCATGGCGGGGGCGGTCCTCAGATTCTTTTAGGGACACACAGCCTTAAAAAAACAAAGAAACTCCGGTTTAGAGAACAGAGCAAATTAAACTGGCTCCCTCAAACCCCCAACTTGGCTTACATTTGGCCACTTACTAGGATCCTGGAGTAGAGAGCACAGGTAACCCCATCCTTGTTCAAATAGGAAGTAGAAGAACAGTAGGGACAGAGCCTTGTTCAGGGTCACATGAGAAGAAAGTAATGGGACCGAGACAAGAACCCAGAGACTTCAGCCTCCCAGACCCCTGGTCTGCCATGCCAGCTTCCTTTGTTCCCAGTTGAACCCAGAAGCCACGGTCCCTGTCTTGGTGGCTCAGGGCTTGGCTGGTTGGGAGCCAAGCAGCTTGTGGATCCACAGCCCAGAAACCGGCCCAGCGTCTTCTCCACGCCCTGGTGTGGGTGGGAGCCGGGCCTGGTTGCACAGGCAGGTCTGCCAGCCGCTGCTAATTACCGCCTGAGCGCCTGGCTGCTTCCGCCCTCCGCCTCTCCAACCGCAGGCGCAGGCTCACCTGCTATTGCAGAGCTCCCTGGCCTCATCTGTCTCCCTCTGGACTACAGATTTCTCGCCATTTTTGTGCTGCGGAGCCCTCTGGCATTCTGATGAAGGCTGTGGCCCTCCTCGGGGTTTTCAAATGTGTCATACAAAGTACGTCGGATTTCAAAGGAAACAAATATAAATACATGTTAGAAAACCTAATCAGACATGTGCTTTTTTATTATGTATATATATTTTGTTTTGTTTTGTTTTTGAGACAGAGTCTCACTCTGTTGCCCCAGCTAGAGTGCCGTGGCATCAGCCTAGCTCACAGCAACCTCAAACGCCTGGGCTCAAGCAATCCTTCTGCTTCAGCCTCCTGAGTAGCTGGGACTACAGGCATGCACCACCATGCCTGACTAATTTTTTCTATTTTTAGTAGAGATGGGGTCTTGTTGTTGCACAGGCTGGTCTTGAACTTCTGAGCTCAAGCAATCCTCCCCACCTCAGCCTCCCGGAGTGCTAGGATTATAGGCATGAGCCACCACGCCTGGCCTTTTTATTATATTAAATAAAACGATCTAGCAGCAGGTATAATCATTACTATAATTCTTATGTAATGATGGGAATAAATGATTTTTCAAGATATTTGCCACTGCTGTACTGTGATATGAAAAACCTTTGTTATCTATTGGTGTCATGTCAACAGATGCTGCTAATACTTCTGTGGTTCGTCACATTCGTAAGTGAAGGGAATATTAAATTTCCATAAGAGATGAATGAAAAGTTAGATGTCATTTGTTTTCCCATCCAAGTCCCTAGACACTTACTGTGTGCCAGGCTTTGTGTTAAGTTCTACCATCATCTCATTTAATTTTCCCAACACCCTGTAAGGAAATTAAGGGATGGGGCATGGCCAGTAAGTGGCAGGGCCAAGGCTGCAGGTCTGTTTGTCCCAGAGTCCGTGCTCTCAAACGGTCCAAGCTGTGGCCCTCCCCTGCCACTGAGTGTCCGCAGACTCCCTGCATCATGGGCCTCGGGCTCCAAAGTTTTGTATCACAAACTTCTTTGTGGGCTACGATGATGTGTGGGGAGGGGGTGATGTGTGAAGGTGGTCCCAAGTCTCCACGTGTGGAGCAAGTGAGGCTTTTAAGCACATTGCTTACGTCTGATGGACTCAGCCGCATTGGTTCCTGCTGCAGCCCCATGCCCTGAGAGAGTAGAACCGGGAGCCCATGTTCAGAGGACAAGGATTAGGGTCTGAGAAAGGAAGGTCATTTGGTGGGTTTAGTTCATCCTTTTGCTCAATAAACCTTTTCTGTGTTGGTTGCTGGGGCTAGAGAGATTAATTTGGAGCTAGGGGTTGAAAGGCTGTCTGCTGGAGGCCATCTACCTGGGAGGCAGAGGCTGATGAGAGATAAGATGAGTAGTGTCAGAGAGGTCGCACAGGGCTGGGGAGTGGGCCCCCAGCTGAGGAAGGCTGGGACTAGAATGCAGCCTCTGGACTCCCAGTCATGTCTCTTCTCCATCCAGGCTGCCTTAGCTGCAGAGCAAGGACAGGTGGGTAGGGATACCCACCTTCCCAGAGAGACCAGCCCTCTAGGCCATGGGCCTGGGGCTCAGCCCCCTCTGGTCCCTCCACCCCTTGGAGAGTTAAGGGTTTGCTGGTAGCTAGGTTTCCAGGCTGCTCACACCCTCGCCTGTTCGAACCTCACAGGCCCTGCCCAGGCCCACCTGGAGCATCCACCTAGCTGCTCAGGAGCTTGGCACCTGTGAAGTCCAGGGGGCTAGAGTGGTCCCTTTTCCATGCCTAAGAAAGGGAATCTGTGGCAAACTGCCACACGGTATGACTGTGTTAACAGCCTTCACTTAGACATAGCTATTCACCAAGCTGCCTTCAATAGTTCACAGCTTGCCTTTAATAGGGTCTTGTAGGCTGCAAACGCTTCTCTAGAGACTCATCTTCTCTGTCTGTGATGTCACACTCTTAAGCTTGTCCTGAAAGGCTGGACAGTCTGTGTTCACTGCCACTCCTAAGAGAGTTGCCCTGGTTTTAGCCATCCTGGGGAGAGACTGGCTCAGGAATCAGGAATAGGACTGGATTGGGGGCAACGAAGGGCCTCCATTTCCCCGCCCTTAGGCTAGTGGAGAGTCTGTATCTGGCCTTATCCTCTGTCATGGGAAAGCAGGGGAGGCTCAGCGTGGTGGAAGGAACAGAGCATGGCATCCCTGCAGCACTGTGACCAGCTCCTGCCCCACAGAGGGTGGGCACAAGGGTTGGCCTCCCGCCCTGGGCAGGGGAGGGAGTACTGGAAGGAGGCCATGCTGCTTCTGCCTGGCGTGAGTACCTGCTGCCTGCCGGCCTTGTGCTGAGTGCCAAGGGGCAAAGAAATTGGGCTGGCCTAGTGTGGGGAGTTCAGGGGCGAGAGATACATGTATGGATAATATGATATTGGGGAACATTTCTTGAAAAGATGAGGTCTGAGTTAGGCTTTGGAGGCTGGGAAAGAATGGGAAAGAGGAGGGCACCTAGGGGTGAGCCGTGAGATAAACCAGGCTTGGCACGAGCTTCCCATCCCTTCTGTGCTAGGTTATTCCATCTATAGCCAGCAGGCCCAGAACGGGGTCACCCTTAGAAGCTGGCCTCCAGTCTTCCAAATGACACTCTAGGGAGGTTAATATGCTCCAAGCTTTGGCCTGGGACTCCTGATCCTCCGTTTATGTTGGAAGGGGCCAGCACTCCTCCAGGACAAGAATCCCCTCTCTCAGGTCCCTCCAGTGGCAGTCTGGGACTTCTCATTTTTGGTGACCTTCTAAAGCCTGGTCAAGAGTATGGACTTTAGAGTCAGACCTGAGTTTGAATCCTGCACCTGCCACTGTCCTGCCAGGTGACCTTGGGCAAGTTACCTCCCCCTTGAGCCTCAGTGTTCTCATCTTTCAGATGGGGTAAAAGTCACTCTGCCTTACCCCTGAGATGCACACAGGCGCTTGGTGGCTGTTCCTTCCCCTTATCTACAGCAGTTGTACTGGGCACTGGGTGTGGGTGGAGCATGCAAGGAGGGGACAGTAAGAACCGTGTCACAAGAAGCCAAAGCCTACCTTCCCTAGTGCTACTGCCCAGATAGCCTGGGGCCCGTGTGCCCCTCAACACCACGATAGTCCATCAGACAGGTGACGCTTGTGTCCCCTGAACCTGCTCCTCCCAGGCCGAGTGTCCCCTTCGCCACTTCTCAGGGGCTGCAGGCCCCCACGTCCATGGCTCCAGCTGTGCCTGGCTTAGTGCCACAGTAAACGCTTACTCCACCATTGCCCAGAGGGGAGATGGGGCCCAGCCAGGGAGGACAGGGCTAACGTGTGGCCATCTGCCTCCCCACCAGGAGTGGCCTGCAGCATCATCCTCATGTACACATTCTGCACTGATTGCTGGCTTATCTCTGTGCTCTACTTCACCTGGCTGGTGTTTGACTGGAACACGCCCAAGAAAGGTAAGCACGCAGGCCTCCCTTGCCTACTCCCTCGCTGTTCCCTCCTGCACGAGTTAAAGTTCATGGGGCGTGTTTTTTTTTTTAACTTAACACCTACTTTGTGAAAGGCATTGGCTAGCCCAGTGTGTGGTTTTGGGTGCAGGGTTAAAAGCTCCTCGAAGCGCACCATTCTGGTCCTCATAGGAGCTCATAGTCCATCAAGGTTTGTATAATGGGAGGGAACGATGTGGAACTGGCCCACTGGGAAGGGGCAAAGATGCTGCCTGGGTGGTAGTTACCTGCCTCGGGGTTTCAAACTGGCTCTGTCTGGTCTGCCTTGCCCAAATATCCAATTACCCCCACTTCTTCCCAACACAATATTTTCTTCCCTGGAAGGTGGCAGGAGGTCGCAGTGGGTCCGAAACTGGGCTGTGTGGCGCTACTTTCGAGACTACTTTCCCATCCAGGTAAAGTGTGGTAGGTGTTATCTCGGGAGGGTGGGCATGGATGGGAAATATGAACTCAAGCCTTAACCCACCCACTCACAGTGACCATGAGTGCTGAGTTGAACCGTGTGGGATCTCCCACTATGAGCATCTGTTCATACCACACCCTGCTTTATGCAGGATTTGAGCCTGAGTGATGTCAGGAGCGGGTATAATAGTACATGTAATGGCCATTGCATGTCTGCCCTTCAGTGAATATTAAGGGCATAACTTGAAATGGAGGTGATTTATCAAGAGCGATACTAAAGTAGGTCCACATGTATCTGCCCTGAACCAGAGATAGAACTTAATAAGTGTAGGGGGCTTTCTTTCCTCCCAAAGGTCTTAGAGAAATATCACTCCTCTTAGCCACTTGCTGGGGGTCATGGCTGTGTGAATAAGGGTCCAGGTAATTTGAAGTGCAGTGAAAGAAGGGGGAGACCCTGGGAGCTAAAGAGGTTGGGGAAGGTTCCTGGAAGAGGTACTTCTGGAACTGTGCCTTAAAGGATGAGTAGCACTGAGGAGGCAGAGACGACAGGAGAGCATAGGCACCCGCGTGTGAGAGGAAGCCTTGGGTAGAGAAGACAGTGAGGAGGCAGAGAGAAGAGGGAAAATATCCATTTATCGGGGGCCTTCCAGGAGCCAGCACCTTTCCCCAAGGAGTCTCCTCTGACCCTCACAGCACCCTGTAAGGTAGGCATTAGCTTTATCCCTTTTTTACAGAAGAGGAAACTGAGGGTCAGAGAGTAGCGAAGCTGAATGAAACTGGTGAGTGGTTGAGCTGAGATTCCAGTTGCCCTGCCTCAAAGCCTGGGCTCTTCCCACCACAGCATACTGCCTTTCTGTGCAGCAGAGCTGCGAGAATAAACCTGGGCAGATATTCAGGCTTTCCGTGGGCTTGGAGTGTGGAGACAGGAAAAGGACCCTGAGTGAGATGCTGTCCCTTCCAGGGCACAGCCTCCCCATGTGAAGCAAGTTTAGACCAAGCTGGTCTTTGGGATTCCTTCCTGCTGCACTACTGACTACTCTAGGACCCTACACTGCTCTTCTGAGCACCCGTCTTCTCTGGGGCCATCCCTGAGGTCCTGATGGGATAACTGGTGGTTCAGTGTGGCTTTCCGTCCCAGCTCTATCTGGCCTCTGCCTGGTCTGCAAGCTGGACTGGTAAGGCAGAGCCATCTGGGCCTGGATGCGCGTGAGCGATGCTGGTGGAGTGTGGGTAGCTCTGGCAGGATCCTGGAGGTTTTCCCTGAAGGTGAAGGACCTGTCTGTCCAGCTCACTGTGCACTGCAGCCCTGGCACACCCTGGCTGCTGGAGCAGCCGAGCAGAAGGCAGCGGGGCTGTAGAGTGGCGTGAGCGTGAAAGTGCTCCGTGCGTGATGCAGCGTGGTGTACCTTTGCTGTGGTGAGTCAGAGACAGGCGTCCTGGCGTGCTGCCCGGGGGCTGTGCCTGGGTAACCTTGCATTCCTCCACTGCATCTGGTATGGCGGGGGTGGCCCAGGGCCAGCTCCTCCTTCCCACCCTCAGTCTAAACCCAGTTTTCCCAGGACCCTCCTGTTCCTTGGGGTCAGAGTTTTTTCTCTTTTCTCGGTCCCATCTCTTTGGCTGCAAAAAATATGAGGCTATTGTTGCTGGGAGGATGTTGCATCATAAGATCCAACACTCTCATTTGGGAGGTAAAGAAACTCCAACCAAAACAGAGTCAAGGGCTTGTCCAGGCTGTACAGTCTAGCGCAGCGGCAGCACTAGAATCCAGATTTCCTGAATCTGGAACTCAGGTTCTTTTCCCCTGAATTCCTACTGCCTGTTTTTCTGGGAGATTCAATCCTGGATTTCCCTGTTGGATTGATTCCAGCTTCCTGGATCTCCCTTTCCCCACTTTGCTGTTGGAGACCTGGGTGTAAGTTCCTGCTCTGTCACTCCATGAACTGACCTGCTGTCGTTGCTTCTTGTCCTCCATGCTGGGCATGAGGAGACAGAAGAGCCAGCCCTGGTCCCTGCCCTTGGGATGGGCTCCCTGTCTAGAAAATCCCGCTAGACTTTGTCACTCTCTGCCCATGGGACCATGGCAGACTTTCTCAAGCTGGCTGAGCCTCATTTGCCTCATCTGCAAAATGGAGCTGTTCGTGTGATAAATTATGGTTGGATGTGAGTGACTATAGACTCTGTTCTGTCTGCTTTTTCTCTCTTGCCTCAGGGGCCAGGCCCCAGTGATCTCTCTTGCCACTGTGGCCTGGTCCTCAGGCAGCCCCCTGGAGGCCAGTAGCCCCTTCACCCAGAACAGGATGACCTGATGACCTTTGATTAGACCCGAGACAGGCAGGCATCCTTCCCCGCCCGATCATCACCTTCCAAAAGAACCAAAACAGGCCCCTATATCCTCACCACATCCCTGTTCCCAGAGTCAGCTAGAAGTTAGAGCCATAGGGCACATGCAAGCTGGCCCTGTGAAGGCTCCTGGCCACCAGGCGCAGACCCAGGCTGGGCCTGAGGCAGGCTGGGGTGTTGAGCCTCAGTTTGAGGCCTAGGCTGGGCTCTGCCCCTGCCCCTCGGGGCCTCAGGCTCCCCTTCTGTGCAGGGATTTGTCCTCAGTGATCTGATGTCAGGTCTGATGCTCTACAGGGTTGTGTGTGATCCTTCTGCCCCACCCCCTTTTCCTGGCCTCCTGCCAATGACTGTATACTAAGGATCTCAGCTGTAACCCCCAGCCCTCTGACTCCCCTCCCCGTGGGGCTCTTTGCCACCAGAGCAGCTCAGCTGGCCACAGAGCATCCCTTCTGGGAGAGGTGGGGCTCATGTGTTAGCAGCAGGCACCAAGACCACCGGCTGCCTGGAAGAGGAGTGGATAGTGCCCTGGTCACCTCTCCCTGAGGCATAGGCAGGATCTTTGGAGAGAAGACTAGGAAAGACCCTCTGAGCTTAGAGTCCTCTGTCTCTCCACCTGTCTCATTTACAGATGAGCAGACTGCAGCCCAGAGTGGAGGGTCTGTCCAAGGTCACAAAGCTTAAGTCAGTAGCAAGGCAGGTGTAGGAACCAAGCTGTCTGCTTCAGGGCCCATGTTCTTACTCCTGTGTGCCTGTGTTCCTCTGCCACCGTGCCCTGCTGAGTAAGCCTGGGCGAGTCCCTCCTGCTCTCTGGGCCTGACTTTCTTCCTCTACGTGGTGCTGGAGTGAGACAAGCCTACTGAGCACCATTCCTGTCCTAGGAGACGGTGTCAGGAGTGTCTTGCCAGGAATGTGTCTCAGACTCACGTTAGCCAGCAGGCCTGGCCTGGGCTCCCCATTGGGCTGGGACTTTGCCACAGGAGATAGTCAGGGGACATAAGAACAGGCATGTCAACAGAACCTTCATCAGCAGTGTCCTCCCCGCTCCCTGCAGAATGGACATTCTGTCCAGCTCTGGGGGTAGGGGTGTGGCGTGAAAACAGACCAAAGCTGTGCAGATGCCTACATTCTTCTGGGTACTGCACCAAGGGCCATTAACCTGCATGTGCCCCAAGGCACCTCATTTAACCAAATGTCCCATTAGATAGAGCCTTGAAGAGGGAGGAAATCATTTAAAGAGCCAGCTAGGGTCCCACCAAGTGACACTTCTCCATCCCAGCAGCCCAGGGAAAAGCACAGCTGGGTGCTCCAGACGTGGAGGATGATTCTCTGTGACGTCCTCAGGAAGCAGCAGCTCCTTTCTCTAGGCCGCAGTCTCCCCATGTCATCCAAGGAGTGGCCTAGATCTTTCAGGGCTCTGCCAGCCCGTTCTGTGCGTTGGGCTCCTGGTCATCAGATAGTCCTGGGCTCAGCTGTCAGGAGCAGGTTTCCAGCCTGGTGCCAGCTGCCTCGCCCTTACCCCAATGCCTTCCTTTTTTATAGAAATGGGCACAAGCTGCTTTTAAATTGTAGCTCTACTGAGAGCCAACTTGGTGGGCAGACCTGCTCTTTAGGAGGTAAAACATCAGATCAACAATCTTGCAAAGCTCATGGAAAATCCATCTTTTAGATCCCCTCACTGCCCCTGCCCCCACCAGCTGCGGGTGAGTCTATGCTGTTCCCCATTTATTTGGAGGACAGCTGGGTTAATCTGCTTGCCAAAGGCAGAGTGGGAGAAGGAGTACAAAGGTCCCAAGCAGTAGTGGCTGAGACGGAGGGAGCGTTGCTCATGTTTACACAGATGGGCAGTCCCGGAGCTGGGAATGGTGTCAGGCACCCTGTTCTGTGTCTCCCTCAGGCCTCTGTCATCTGAAGATGTGGATTTCAGTTTTCCAAGGCCAGCCCCAGCACGTTCTCCCCTAAAACTGCCCACGAGGTCCTTCACTCAGCCAGGAGATCCCCAGGCCTAAAGTCACAGAAAACCCAGGCTCTTGATATTCTGCCAGTGGCCAGCGACTCTGCTTCCAGCTGGGCTAGTGTAGGAAAGGGGCACTTGCCAGCACTCAGGTGGAAATGTTGTTGATGCCACCTCTCTTGAGACCAGGCAGCCCAAAAGACCAACATGTTCATACCCTTTCACCCAGGAATTGTATTTCTAGAAGTTTGTCTCATGAAGACAATCAGATACGTGGACAAAGATAAGGTATTTATCGAAGCGTTATTTCTAAGAGGGAAAATGTGGAAGCTTTTAAAATGTCCAGCAGTGGGGGTTTGAGTCGGTGGCCTTCCACGTAGCACAAATGTGTGATATACTAATGTCGCCACAAGAAGACATGTAACTGAGGGACTTTGGTAAGGACAAATAGCTGTGATACATTTGGTAGAAAATGATATAAAAATGTTACCAACCATCTAACCTCAATTTTGTGGCTTTTGAAAAAGAGCATGTATATATTTGAGTAGAGAAAGGACCCAGTGTGTCAGAGTATTTTATCTGGACGGAGGTATTACAGGTATTTTTGATTTTCTTTTTACTTGCCTATATTTTTAAAATTCTTTGTAAGTATTTATTATTTTTCTGATCAGAAAAAAAGCACTGTTTTATGAACAAAATACCCTTCCTCTCCATCCCTCTCAGCACCCTCTACCCTCATCATGTTCCTTGTAATGCTGGGTGGGTGTCTCAGGCTCAGTGCCTCTCAGGCTCAGGGTTTAGGAAAACTTTGCACCCCCGACCCCTTCACGCCACCGGCTGCAGGGCACATGGTGGCCCCTGGGGAAGCCAGTCATGGGAGCGTCCCAGGGCAGCTTTGTTGACAGTACCACAGGTCAGGTCCTCAGCTGCTGCAGCTGTACGGCTGACCTCCTCCCCACCACCCTCCCCAGGCTGGCTGGCACAAGGGCTATCACTTGCCATGTCCTGTCCTTCCTGCCTCAGAACCTGAGCTGAACCTGGCTGGCTAGCAGGATGTTTTCATTCTGGCCTGCTGCACTGTCCCTTCTCTTGGCCAGGGGAGTAGGAGGTGGGCTGCATGGCTCATGCTGTGGGCTGTTGGTTCACTCTCAGGCCACAGGGCTGGGTAGACCCTACCTCCAGGGAGCTCCCAGTGTCGGGAGACTGATAGTGGCTGTAGAGCTTGCAGCCATGGCCCAGTTGCCAAATTCAGGTACTTGGACTTGACCCTGATGGAAGCTGGACACACTAAAGAGGGTGTCTCTTTAGTCTGAGAGTGAAGGGATTGGATTTGGGTTTTAGAACAGTCAGTCTGGCTGTAGCAAGGAGGATGGGCCCAGAGGGAGGGAAGGCAGGGGCCTGGCAGAGTGCAAATAAGAAGAGCTGGTGTGTGCTTGGCTACGGAATAAAGGAGTGAGAGAAAATTCCCCACCCCTTCCCAGGGACTCAAAGTCCAAAGGATGATTGGCAAGCACAAGCACTGTGGCCCCATGATGGGAGTCTGAGGTCATGTGTGGAGAGTCACTGCAGTCCTTCAGGCCCACAGAGTCCCAGAGGACCTGACATGTTTAGTCTTTTCCCTACCTTCTGGGCATGCCTCTGTACCCCTCTCCTAGCCAGTTTCCTTTGACCCAGAATTTTCCTTGCAGCTGGTGAAGACACACAACCTGCTGACCACCAGGAACTATATCTTTGGATACCACCCCCATGGCATCATGGGCCTGGGTGCCTTCTGCAACTTCAGCACAGAGGCCACAGAAGTGAGCAAGAAGTTCCCTGGCATAAGGCCTTACCTGGCCACACTGGCTGGCAACTTCCGGTTGCCAGTGCTGAGGGAGTACCTGATGTCTGGAGGTGAGAATCCACCTCTGCCTACCCCTGCTGGGTGCCATTGTCAGGGCCTGAGCCTCTGCATCGAGCAGGGTGATACAGGGAGCCAACACGCCATTCCCTGGTGCTGGTCCTGCACTGGGAGGTGCGACCTACTGCAGACACAGTGGGTCAGGGCTGAGCAGGAAAGCCGTTCATGCAGTCTTCATGATTCGACCTGGATAACATCTTCCCAATGAAGTCTCTCTGACCCCTTTTCTGGATACCCTTAGCCCTTGTGTTGCTCTCCACACACCCTGATTGTTGTCCATGGCACTGTCATTGTCCATCACCTGTGACCTCCCACCAGCCTGATTCACTGGGATCCCCAGCACCTAGCACCAGCCTGGCAGAGTTAGGACCTCAGGGAATGTTTGCCAAATAAATGAGCTCCCCAAACAACCTTG
This sequence comes from Lepilemur ruficaudatus, assembly GCA_963574885.1. NCBI lineage: Eukaryota > Metazoa > Chordata > Mammalia > Primates > Lepilemuridae > Lepilemur > Lepilemur ruficaudatus. The sequence goes on from CAUYRT010022752.1 coordinate 38,710, forward strand.
TCTCATTATCCCCATCTTAGATAAGTAAGCTGAGGCTCAGAAAAACGAGTAGCTTAGGCAGGACCAGACAACTTGGAAGGGGCTGGGTTAGGTCTGGGGCCCAAGTCCAGGGTTCTTCCTCTTGTACACTTGACCATGTGCAGGGGGTGGGGAGTGCCTCTGTGGGCAACCCTGACTGTCTGTCGTTCTCTCCCTGCCAGGCATCTGCCCTGTCAACCGGGACACCATAGAATACTTGCTTTCAAAGAATGGGAGTGGCAATGCCGTCATCATCGTGGTGGGGGGTGCAGCTGAGTCCCTGAGCTCCATGCCTGGCAAGAATGCCGTCAATCTGCGGAACCGCAAGGGCTTTGTGAAACTGGCCCTGCGCCATGGGTAAGCGCCTCCCTACATATGCCTCTCCAGTGCTTTCCTCAGCCCAGGGCAGCAGGCCCCCTGGCCCCCAAAGCCAGGGCCCAGAGCCTGGGAAGGCCTAGAAAGGGTCTGTCACAGTGTCAGGGAGGGGAGGTTGTTGCTGAGACGGCAGTCTGGACCTAGTTTGCCTACGTGTAGGCTGGGTGTCCGGGTGGGACAGAGATGCAGCCTGTGGTCCCTGCGTCCTTGCAGGCAGGCTGAGAGGCAGGCTCACGTGTGGGACTGTGTAAAGAATTGCCACCTGGGGCCAAAATGCATCACGCTGCTGGGAGAGCAAGAGGACAGTGGGGAGGCTGGCATCGCTGGAAACAGCAGTGAGGGCTTTTGGAGGGGTCACCCTGAGGACAGGAGGAGAGGAGCTGGGTGGCTCGGCTTTCTGTGACCTTTTCTAGAAAACCAGAGGCACATTCTGTGTAGCCACCTGTTCAGCACGTTGTATTTGACAAAGTACATCCGCTCTATAGTCCCCTTCGGTCCTAGCAACCCAGCAGGTGATGACATCCCCATTTCCCACTGGAGAAAACTGAGGGAGGCTAAGTGACCTGATCAGGGATGCATTGTGAGATGCAGAGCCAAGTTGTTTGGATGTGAGGGCTGCTGCTGTCCTCCCATGTGTGGGCTCTGGGCGACTCCAGGAGGAGCAGGGTCCTGGGGTGATGGACCTCCAGCAGTGCCACAGGCCAGAGTGGACGAGGTGCGCGGGCAGTTACGCAAGTTAGGGAAGGCTCTGAGCCACGCCAGGCAGGCCCCACACAGCCTGGAGTGTGGCTGCAGGTCAGCAGCTCTCTCCTCTGTCCCCTCAGGGCCTTACATCAGGCTTTGGGAGAGGAGACTGCTCTGAGGGTTTGGCCCTGGGCCAGCCCCTGGGGAGACAGTCAAATCAGACCCAGTCCCTGCCCTCAGGGAGCAGCAAGGGCGGAGGAGGGAGGAGGGACAGATAGTGACGACACAGTTTGCCGAGACTCTGGGGGTGGGGTGGGGGGGTGTGAGTTCAGGGCTGAGAGTGGCCTGCGTTGGGGGTGGGACAGGGAGAACTTCCCAGCGGAGGCAAGAGGGTGAAGAGCAGGAATTCCAGAGCAGGGCAGTCAGCCTTTTCTTTGCCTGGGATCCCAGGTCCCAGATGTGCTCCCTAGTCACTAGCAGGTGGGCAGAACTGGGTAGGGAGGGGACATGTGAGCTTGGCTCCCCTAGGTGATTCTGGTCCCCCCTGGGACAGGGGGGAGCTTGGCTGGTGTCCAGGCTCTCTGGGGCCGACTGTAGGAACTAAAACCAGTAATTAGGCTGCGACACACCCTGGCTTCTCCCTTCCAGAGCTGACCTGGTTCCCACCTACTCCTTTGGGGAGAATGAGGTGTACAAGCAGGTGATCTTCCAGGAGGGCTCCTGGGGCCGATGGGTCCAGAAGAAGTTCCAGAAGTACATTGGCTTTGCCCCATGCATCTTCCATGGCCGAGGCTTCTTCTCCCCTGACACCTGGGGGCTGGTGCCCTACTCCAAGCCCATCACTACTGTTGGTGAGCCCCCAGACCAAGGGCTGTCCTGAATGCAGGGTGCCACACAGCTAGTGGGTGGTAGAGACAGACAGGATTCCAGCGTGGGCCTAGCTCTGACAGCCATGCTCTTAGCCATGAGGACCTGGATATATTGGGTACGGATGGGAGTGATCAGTAGGGGTGGGGTCAGGGTAGGGGAATAGGGCCTTTGCTATGAACCAAGCACTGTGACAGGTGAGAAAACAAGACCCTCAGTCCCTGGGTTTGCAGTGCCCATTAGTCCACAGGGAAGACTGTATTGCAGCAAAGACCAAGGGGAGAAATGGTGAGGACGTGTGGGTGCTCTCCAGGGTCGTGGTGGACCCCAGGGAAGAGGTGACTCTTACATTGCTAAATGATAGGAATTATCCAGCACAAGAGAGGAGCAAGAGAGTTTCTGTCAGAAACAATAGCCAAAGTAAAGTTCCAGAAACAAGACTGTGTAGATTTTTGAAGAACAGAAATAAAACATCAGCATGACTGCGGCATGAGTATGGACAGAAGTGTAGCCCAAACTGGCTGTACTTGGCCCCTGCTGTGTTGTTTTTGGTACATTTGGGACAGTTCAGAGGAGTCCAGAGAATTACCTATTGTAGGTGCGTGCGGGCAGGTGTGTGTTAACGAGTCACAAGCTAGACATTCCACAGGAGCATGTGGGCCCTCAGCAGTGGACTTGAGGGGCCGAAGCTCACACGGGTACTCTGCATTCTCAGACCAGGTGTCTGTGTGCTTTTGCACAAGGACAAAGTAGCAGTGAGGCAGCAAGGCCATTTCCGTGGGCAGGTGTGGCTGGGGTGGGGACAGGGTCCTGTGGGCAGTGTGAAGGCGTTTGCTGTTCACCTGGAGAATGAGAGGCTGCTTGAGGGTCTTTGGAAGGGAGGTTCAGTTTTGCAATTTAAAGTGATCCCCTGGGGTCTGCCGGGTAGAAAATGTGTTAGAAGGGGCAGAAATGGAAGCTCCAAGACCAGTCCAGAGGCTTTGTGGTAGCCAATGGCTTAGACCGAGAGAGGAGTAGTGGGAGATGGAAGAGGAGTGTGTGGATTTGGGAGAAGTTTCAGACAGCATTGGCAGGATTAGGGATGGACTGGTTACAGAGATGAAGCCAGCTAAGAAAATAAAACAGTGCACAGATGTATAGATGTACAAATGTTGATCTCCTCCTCCCTTTCCCACCCTCATCACACTGTTTAAAGCGTGTCACATTATTCACAGAATCCTCAGAATAACCCTCTGAGGAAGGATCCCCATGTGACAGATGAGGAAACTGAGGCCCAGAGAGGCAAAATGGCTTGCCCAGAGCAGAGCAAAAGCAAAGCTGTTTATTTGATCCCACAGCTCTCGCAGGACCTCATAGCAGAGTGCAGTGGTTTCAGTCAGCTTTGATCCCATCTGCTTAGAGGCTGTGTGGCCCTGCGCGGAGCCCTTCTTATTCCCCTGGGCCTCAGCATCTTCATCTGTGAAAGGGAACAGTCAGAGATGAAGCACATAAAGCATTCAGCACAGTCCGTGACACATGGGGCCAGCAGCACAGGGCCGCCACCATCAGCATCATGGCGGGTGCCCCGGGGAATGGCAGGGACTAACCAGAGGCCTCTGCCCCGTTCCCGCAGTGGGCGAGCCCATCACCATCCCCAAGCTGGAGCACCCGACCCAGCAGGACATCGACCTGTACCATGCCATGTACATGGAGGCCCTGGTGAAGCTCTTCGACAACCACAAGACCAAGTTTGGCCTCCCCGAGACCGAGGTCCTGGAGGTGAACTGAGCCAGCCCTCCGGGGCCACCTCCCTGGAGGAACCAGCTGCAAATCGTTTTCTACCAAGTTCTCGAGTGCTTTTTGTTCTGTAAATTTGGAAGCGTCATGGGTGTCTGTGGGTTATTTAAAAGAAATTATAATAATTTTGTTAAACCATTACCATGTTAGGTCTTTTTTAAGAAAGAAAAAGTCAGTATTTCAAGCTCTTTTCACTTCCAGTTTGTCCTGTTCTAGGTGGCGGCTAAATCTAGGCCTTTATGGTTTCTCGACCAACCCCTCTTCTTCCCTTCCTGAAATGACAGAGAAAACTCAGTCCTGGTTGATTGGGGAAGAAGGACAGACGTTAGTGACTTAGGCCGGTTTGATTTTTCACTTTTTGCTTCTAGGGATGGGAGGCAGAAGCCACTTCTAATGCAAACACCTTTATTCCCACACGCCATGCTTGACTGCAGGACTCGTTCCTCCTGCAAGGGGAAGAGTCGGAGGGTACAGTTGCCCCATTTTGTGGGGACAGTGGTGAGCAGCTGGAATGTTCCAATTTGATGCTCCCTTTTGCCACCCTCAACCCACCCCCAGTCTGTCAAATCTGAGCCTGGACAGCCTTCAGGATGAGGACAGGATGGCGGTGATGCTGTGCCGGGCACGGGGCTGCTCTGGGTGCACCCTCTCGGATCGTCAGCCACTATGTTCTGGAGTTGGAGTGACTGGTTTTCCTCAAGAGGCTGATGACACGGACAAGGCGCAGACTCAGGCTTTGCCTGCATCTCATGCTTCCCGGTGGCCTCGGTTTACGTAACCCATAGCCCCAGGTCTGGGTGTGAGGAAGGCGTCCCCCTTTTGTGCACAGAGGGGCCTGGCCCCCCGAGTGGTGGATTGGTTCTAAGACATGCGTTCCCCCCCCCCACCAAGCCTCGCATATTGGTGCCTTTCTGAGGGGGTGGGGCCAGGGAGGAAACCCAGTGCCGCCTCTGTGTGTCCTGTTTTCTCTTGATGAGATTATTGTACCATGTCGGACTTTTGTGTATGCCTGGACAAATAAATGGAAATGAGCAGTCTCTCTGAGTTGTTGCTGGGGCTGCATCTGCACCTGCCACTGCCACTTGGGGATGACCACCGCCCCGCTGGGCTGCCCGCTGAGCTCCCTGCCCCTCGTTCCTTTGGCCCACACAGCCCCGCTGTAGTGCGTCAGTTATCTATGGCTGTGTAACAGGTCATGTTGAAACTTCGTGGCTGCCAACAACATTTGTAGTCTCAGAGTTCTCACAGTCAGGGGTTGAGGCTTAGCCTGGTCCTCTGCTCAGGGTCCCCAAGGCTGTGGTGGGTGTCGGCCAGGCTGCAGGCATCTCAAAGCTCTGCTGAGGGAGGATCCACTTCAAGGCCATTCCAGTGGTAGTTGGCAGTATTTACTTCCTCATGGGCTGCTGACCAGAGGCCACTCTCAGTTCCTTGCCGCATGGGCCTTTCCCTAGGGTAGCTCATGGCACTGCGGCTGGCTTCAGAGAGTCGGTGAGAAGAGCCAGCGTGCCAAGAGAAGAGGGAAGTCACAGTCCTTTATAACCAATCCTGGAAGTGACACCCTATCGCTTGTGCCATATTCTGTTCACTACACACAAGTCATGAGGTCTGGCTCACACTGGAGGGTGGTGATCATACGAGGGAGTGGGTACTGGGAGGTAAGGGTCACCGGGAGCCACCTCAGGCTGCCTGCCACGTGGGGTAAAGGACTGTCCAGCTGTAAGGCCCTGCTGAGCAGGAAGGGTCCTTCTGGATCTCTCCAACCATGTTCCCTGCCCCTGGCTCAGCCACACCAAAAACGGGGAGGCCTGGCCTGCAGTCACCCTAGTGATTACAAGATACCTCTCCTCCCTTTTCTAGTTCCCTTCAGTCCAGTGAGTACTGAGCACCGGGGAACCCGTCCCAGCTGAGACCAAAGGCCCTCATTCCAACTTCCTTACAGCCAACATGCTGGTCCTGCCTGTCCTTGCCATTCACCCACCTGAGGGATGGTTTCACTGTGCCAGAAGTTGCAAGGGGACTGCTTGAGAGCAGAGACAAACACTGGAAACAGCTGAGGATACATAGGGCTGGCAGAGCTGTGGCACCTCTAACCCAACGTGGGGTGCCTCACTGGGGAGATGATGCCGGAGCTGGGCCTGGAAGGGTGGCTGAAGTTTGCCAGGAAGGGAAGGAGTGGCGGGTAGAGCAGTGGGTGCAAAGATGGGGGAGACCTGACTGAAAGATGTTGCTGATTGGAAAGAGGGAGAGGTGGTGGCAGAGGAGTCTGCAGTGGTGCCTGCCTTGGGCGGGCAGGGAGTTGGTCTCCAGAGCTTCTAGGTGGGTAGGAGGGCAGAGCAGGGAGTGCTCTGGGACTAACGGAGGCTGGATTCTGCAGTGTCGGGCAGGCCTCAGGCCAGAGAGCTCAGGTTAGAGGACAGGTATGTCCTTTACGATGGAGAAAAGGACTGTTCAATAAGAGTCTCAGCCCCAACCCAGCCCCAGCCTAAGGTTGACCCAAGGCTGGGTTGCAGCCTCGGTTTGGCTTCAGACCAAACTCTGGCCCTAACTGAGGCCACCCCACAAAGGCCATTATTCTCAAATATCAATTTTGTGAATAGTGAACACCTACTGTGTGCCGTGGAACTCAGCCATCTCTAAGGAGAACTGTGATAATAACCCAGGACAATGCATGTCTCACAGCAGCCTGTCCAGAGCCGTCCCTGTGTGTGGGCTATTCCAGGTAGATGCTGTGAACATCGCCTTGGGTTGGGAGTTGTTACCTCGGGAGAGGGAGCTTCCTTTCCTGGAAGACCTTTTGCCCTTGGGTGGTGGTGGTGGGGCTGCGGTCTCAGCCTGGATTGCCAACTCCATGATTCTGCTTGTGGTTCCTAGACATGGCCACAAGGGGGCGCTGAGGGCGCTCTCAGGCAAATGACACCCAGCTTCCTAAGCTTCCTTTTCACACTTGGACCCTTATCCAGCTCCTACCCTGAGCTAGAAGCTGGAGTGTTTTACAGATAAAGATGTCTATGTGGTCAAGTTGGTTTATAGTGTTATTCAAATCTGCTGTTTCTCTGTTGCTATTCTGCCTAGTTCTGCTCATTACTCAAAGTGGGGTGTTGAATTCTCCAACTGTTGGCCGGGTGCGGTGGCTCACGCCTGTAATCCTAGCACTCTGGGAGGCTGAGGCGGGCGGATTGCTCAAGGTCAGGAGTTCGAAACCAGCCTGAGCAAGAGTGAGACCCCGTCTCTACTAATAATAGAAACAAATTAATTGGCCAACTAAATATATATAGAAAAAATTAGCCAGGCATGGTGGCGCATGCCTGTAGTCCCAGCTACTCAGGAGGCTGAGGCAGAAGGATCCATTCGGCCCAGGAGTTTGAGGTTGCTGTGAGC
>CAUYRT010022753.1:0-12771 GCA_963574885.1 Lepilemur ruficaudatus
GGCCCCAGCCTCTGCTTTCGTCACTTGCAGAACAGCGGGTGGGCACCCGAGGACGGCAGCGCCTCCCAGAGCCCTGTGCCCCCTCGCACATGCCCAGTCTGGCCCCCTCACATACTCCTGGGCCCCAAGAAGGGCCAGAGAGTCCAGACAAGGCCTTTGGGGACAGCAGGGCAGGTCCTGGGAGGTGCACTCAGAGGCATTTCTTTTAAAAGACGCTTATGAGGTTTGGGGAACTGTCTCTCAGGAATTATTACGAGGTGTCCCCTGGTGCTGAAGCTGAAAAAGCAGCCGCGCGAGCTCGGCTGGGAGGGAAGAATCAGCTACCAGAAGACGGAGCTGCAGCTGCAAGACCCCTCGGAGGTGGAGAGGCAGATTCGCGAAGGTGAGCCCCCGTGACCCGGCCCTGCGCAGCTGCTGCCCTCGCGCCGCCGCCCGGCAGTCCCGGACATGCGCACTCCCCGCATGGGGCCACGCCACGGGGTCACCTCCACCGCGCCCCTCCAGGCCCTGTCCGGGCCACTCTCATCGCGTTGGCCCCTGCCGAAGACCCTCTCGTGGCTTCCCGCCGAGAGTGGCCGCAGCCCCCAGGCAGCCCACTGGCCTGCCCCGTCCTCCCCCACCACCTCCTCTACCCCACTCAGGGCTCCTTCCCTGCACAAAGGAACTTGCTCTATCCTCCTTCTGGGCGTTTCCATGAGCCCCCTTCCCCCACCGCAGCCTTGCACACTTTCCCTTCTCTTCACCTGCCCATCCCCACTCATCCTTTGGATCTCAGTTCTCCTGCCCCTCCCTGGGCAGTCTCCCCGCAGGCCCCCTGGTCCTGCCCCAGCTGTCCAGGTTATCAGTCTCCAACCCTGGCCACGTCAGAGGCCTCCACCCAGCCCCTCCAAACACGGACCTTGCCCACTGTCATTCCTGCACAGCCAGCACAGAGGTGAACAGTCTATCGATGCCTGCCGTGGGCAACCACAGAATGACGGAACAGCTCAGTTGCTCCTGAAATCCGTGGCCATACCCTCTGACAGCCCCTGCTGGTCACCCCCTCCCAGGACGCAGCCGTGCCCTCCCCAGGCACTGGAGCCCCTCATCCCTCCCTACCAGGCTTGTCAGGCTCTCACAGCCCCTCCCCGGGCTCTGGAAGATAAGCAAAAACCAGTCGGAATGTGCCAGGAATCTCTGCAGGAAGGACCATTTCAAGGGAGGCACTTGCATTACTGAACAGCAAACTCAGTATCAGAGACAGGGTCCTTTACACCTGCAGTCCCCAACCCCCAGCCAAGGACAGGTACTGGTCTGTGGCCTCCTAGGAACTGGGCCACCTGAGAGCTCTTCCTCCCCCCTCCCTATTGTCTTCCGCGAAACCAGTCCCTGTGCCAAAAAGGTTGGGACCCCTGGTTTATATGACCTTCTGGGTTCAGCCCTTTCCCGAGAACCCCCATCTACCTGAGTCAAAGGGCTCTCCGGAGGGATTCCTTCCCAAATCGTGAAGTTCTGCCCCAGTTTTACTTCAAATACAGAAGCTGCTGGAGACCCCCCCAGTTGGCAAGTTTCCTAACAGCAAATTGTAAAGGTCTGCACCCTGGCTGTGCCCACCGCAGCCACCATGGTGCCCCCAGCTCCCCTTGCAGCATCTGTTGGCATCGTCTGGGGTCTGTCTCTCCAGCATGGCTCTGTGGGGCAGAGCCAAATGAGCTGTCTCCAGCAGGACGCTGGCGCACTGCGGGTGCACACTGCCTACAGGTTCTGGGTAAGAGCGAGCAATGAGCAAACCACAGCCAGGCCATTCCTATAATAGCACCCCAGAGGCCGGGCGCAGTGGCTCACGCCTGCAATCCTAGCACTCTAGGAGGCCAAGGTAGGAGGATTGCTTGAGCTCAGGAGTTAGAGACCAGCCTGAGCAAGAGTGAGACCCCGTCTCTATTAAAAATAGAAAAAAAAAATTAGCTGGGCAACTAAAAATAGAAAAAATTAGCCGGGCATGGTGATGCATGCCTGTAGTCCCAGCTACTCGGGATGTTGAGGCAGGAGGATCGCTTGAGCCCAGGAGTCTAAGGTTGCTGTGAGATAGGCTGACACCATGGCACCCTGGCCCAGACAACAGAGTGAGACTCTGTCTCAAAAAAATAAAAATTTAAAAATTAAAAAAAAAAGAATAGCATCCCAAAACTCCCTCCACCGCTGGTGGGGAGTAAGCTGTGCAACCACTCCGGCAATCTCCACTAGAGCTGTTGGCGGGAGGCCACCGTTCCTCGCCCCGTGGACTTCTCCAAGCTCCTTGGTGTCCCTGTGACATGGTGGCTAGCTCCCTCCAGGGCAAGCCATCCAAGAGGGGGCGAGGAGGAAGCGTGTCACCTCCACCATATCGATTTGTTAGAAACAAGTCCCCCTGTCCAGCCCACCCTCAAGCCTCCACCTTTTGGAGGGAGGAGTGTTGAAGAATTTGTGGACCTATTTTAAAAGCAAGACAGCACCCACGGGGAAATGCTGAAAAGCGTGAAGAGAGAGAACAGAACCCGTCCCTAACACGTCGGTGTATTGCCCTTGCAGAGTGCCCACACACTCGGTGGCTTCCAGGATGGTTCTGCAGGCTTCTGTGACGTGTGTTCTAAACACTGGGCACTCTCTGGAGCTCCCATTCCCTGGAAACAAACCGCCACTCACCTTCGGGGGAACAGCTGCTTTTCCTCCCAGGGGTCATTAACTCGGACTCTGGGTTCCCCTCTTGGCCTCCACAGCCCAGGTCGCCCTGGCCGGGAATGGCACTGACATTAGCCACAAGCACATCAGTCTGGAGATCAGCTCCCCCGAGGTTCCGGATCTGACCATCATCGATCTTCCCGGTATCGCCAGGGTGGCTATGGGCAACCAGCCCCAGGACATCGGACACAAGGTGAGCCTTTCCGGAATGTGGGAACGGGCCGAGCTGATGTGGGGGAGACTCTGAGGTGTCTGCCTGCAGCCACAAGGACCCCGGTGCGCGCCCTGAGCCCCAAACCTTGACACTGAGTGATGAGGGAGGAGGCTGGGCTAGGGCCGCCGGGCAGGGGCCTCCTGCTCAGGTTCCAACTTGGGCATGGCAAGTCCTAGAGGTGGAGAGGGGAATGGGACAGGACTGGCAGGTGCATAGAAAGGCTCACTTCCTGTCCAGCATTGTCACATGGGAATGTGGGCCCCGTGCTACCAGCTGTCCTGATATTAGAAAGAGGGCAGAAATTTGGACTTTTTACATGCATCTGCCCATTTTACCAAAAATTTTAGATTAATATTACGTAAGTCAGTGAGAACACGGCCTGTGATCTCTGGCCGGGCACAGTGGAGAGCGATGACAGCCATAGCCACAGCAAGGACACACATAAACCCACAGTATGGCTGTGTTGGGATCCACCGAGCCTGCGGCTTCTCTGCCAGTGGCCTTTCCATTTAAACCTCGTCCTCGCTGGGATGCCTGCATCACACGTGGTCCGGAAACGCTTGCGTGCATCCTCTGTTTGGGCCAGGGCCAGTCCAGCCGTGTCAAAGTCTGCCACACCACTCACGTGGCAACCAGAGAGACAGGATGGTCCCGGGAGCAGGGTGGACTCCAGGGCAGGGGAGTGTGGGGAGGAGATGAGCCCTTCCCACCCTGGGACTGGGGCCACCTGCCACGCTTCTTCCATTTTACGGGGGCCACGGCCAGTGTTGGGAACCCAACCAGGGACTGATTACAGGGTGGCAGCTCCAAGAGCATCCTGGGTGGGGTCACCACTAGCTCAATTTGCTCTGGGCAAAATCTTAGGCAGTTAAATTTTGCTTTTTACCGCAACATCCAAATCCGTTCTCCGTCTCTCTAGGAGCAGGATAATTAGCTCGTTTCCCTTACTGAGTTAAGCGACTAATTGCACACTTCTTAGCCCTCCTACGAGGGTGGCTGAGTCATCCTTCCAATTGGAGGGATTTCCTAGAGAATAGGAAATCTCTAGGAACACGCAGCTTCCTCCTGCCACTCCGTCCTCTCCGCTGTCGGGGTCCATGTGACTTGTTCACGAACTCTTTGATCTCAAACAATTGCATCAGAAGCAAGTTGGTTGAGATGGCAAAGTATTGCTGGTGCTTAAGTGTTGGGAAAATGTATGCACAGTGTCTCTAAGCTTTTCGCTTGTGTTTCCGAATCATTAAAGGCTTTGCTTCTCTACCTTCTGCTATTGCTAATTTTCAGCTCACTGTTCCCGCCACGCACGCTATGGGACTGGTTAGTCACTAACAGTGCGTTATGATGCAGTGGGTACAGCCGGCTCAAGGTTTCCCAACCTTCACCTGGAGTTTAGAAAGAATGACAGCTAATGAAGCTGCCAGGTGTGAAAACACTGCCAAAGGAACAAGAAAAGCATTTTATACAAATGAATTGGGAAAACTATCTTAGCCTAAGTTTCTTTCTTTAACTCTTACTTAAATCCTTACAAAAAGAATGTGTTTGGTTGTTGAAATTAGCAAGCTAGAGCTCAAAGGATATACATTATTTTGCGTCTCACTCCTGCTAACACTGGGTATATACCTGCTAGAGGTTTTCTATGGGGGCAACTGATGTTTGCTAATCCATCATAATTACTAAATTGATTGCTTTATAAGTGACTCCCAATCATTTCTGGTTGGTCACTTAGTTTCCTGTCTTCCCTCTATTGTGACAACACTAAGAGTGAATCAGGGCCATGTAAGAAAAGTAACTTAAAAACACTTTGTATGACAAATGTGATAAAGTCCCTTGTTATTCATCAAAATTTGAGGATTTTTGCATCTACGTTTATCAGGGACGTTGGCCTGTAGTGTTCTTTTTTTGTTGTATCCTTGTCTGGTTTTTGGTATCAGGATTATACTGGTCTCATAGAATGAGTTAAGAAGAGTTCTATCCACATCAATTTTTTGGAATAGTTTGAAAAGAATTGGTAATAGTTCTTCTTCAAATGTTTGCTAGAATTCAATGGTGAAGCCATCTGGTCCTGGACTTTTCTTTATTGGGAGATTCTTTATTACTGATTCAATCTCGTTGCTTGTTATTGATCTGTTCAGATTTCCTGTTTCTATATCCCTGCATGCATACAATATTTGTATGTGTCCAGAAAATCATCCATTTCCTCTAGGTGTTTGAATTTATTGGCATATAGTTGTTCCTTATATTAACATTTCTGTAGTATCCATTGTGATGTCTCCTTTCTCAGTACTGGTTTTATTTATTGGAGTCTTCTCTCTTTTTTTCTTAGCTGTCAAGCTAAAGGTTTGTCGATTTTGTTTATCTTTTCAAAAAGCCAACTTTTGTTTTGTTGATCGTTTGTATTGCTTTTTAGTCTCAATTTCATTCATTTCTGCTTTGATCTTTGTTATTTCTTTTCCTCTGCTAATGCTGGGTTTGCTTTGTTCTTGCTTTTCTAGTTCCTGGAGATGCACCATTTAGTTATTTATTTGAAATCTTTCTGTTTTTTTTTGATGTAGGCATCTATTGCTATAAACTTGCCTCTAAATGCTGCTTTTGCTGTGTCCCATAGGCTTTGGGGTTGGGGACACAGGGCTGTTACACTGGCCACAGACACGACGGACAGTTGCTTGGCCAGCCTGGGGCATGCCTGCCAGGGTGGCTGCTGGGATGGACCTCGGCACATGCTCTGTCTGCCTGCGTTTCCACATGGGAAGTTCCCATGTTTCCTTCAGGTTTCTGCTCCAACGCCACCTGATCAGGTCGGCCTTCCCTGGCACACTGTACCCTGCGCCTGGCCCTCCCAATTCCATTTAGCCTCCTTAATGTGCCTCCACATTGGGTCTTTAGTGCCTGCATCCCCTACTGGGATGTACAGCCCTAGCACCATATAGTCAATGTCCCTGTATGTTCAGTGCTGAGTCTCCAGATCCCAGAACGGGCCCAGCCCCTGGTGTGCACCTGGTGACTGTTGCACACATAGAATATGCTGTTTATGATGCTTCCTTCTCTGGGCAGTCTGTTCTGGGGAGCAGCTGTCACTTCCCAAGACCCTGCACAAATGCACACAAATGAGTGCATGTTTAGTACAGTGATCCCCAGCCCATGGCTGTTTCACCCCGAGGGGACATTGGCAATGACGGGAGATATTTTGGGTTGTTACAACTCAAGTAGCAGGTGGGGGTTGCTGCTGGTTTGGATGCTACTGGCAGAAGCCAGCGACGTTGCTCAGCATCTTACAGGGCCCAGGGCGGCACCCACAGCAATAGTCCGTAGTGCCGGAGTGGAGCCCTGGATCACGTGGCCTGTTCACTGGCAGACGTCAGTGGGACAGCCACGCCGGTGTAGCAGAGGGGAAAAGCACAACTGAGAGGACAACCTTTAACTTAAGGACTAGTAACACTGAAGCTTGCTTATGAAGGCTGCTGATAACCTTACCAAGTACATTTTCTCATGGACAAGGCTCACTTGGACCTCTTTATATCTGCCGGTTTAATTTGCCTCAAGCACCTAATTTCCTATCTGTTGCTAGTTTGTGCTAACGTGATGCAGAGTTTCTGTTTTCAGCTGTGCAGAATCATCTTCTGTTTGCAACTTAAAATGACAGTATGGGACATTGTCTGACCACAACGATGTGCAAGTTGTGCCAAAATATAAGACAATATGCCCCAAGGTGCCAGCCTTTTCTATGTCTGTTTGAATTGTCTGTGGGGAAAAAATAACATCAAAACTAATGTTCTGCAGCTTATGTTCCCACATCTCCTTTTTGCCTACAAATTCTAAGAAATGTCATAGAATTTCCCTAATTTGAATGAGCTGGGCTCCTTGAAGAACAAATTGCAGGTAAAAAGTCATTACTATTAGGAGTAAACATGTGCAGAGACAGTGTCGACGTCAGAGACTTGAGAAGCCCACTGCTGGAAGAACCGTGTGGTGGGCAGGCATTGCTCTCCTGAGCACCTGCCGTTTGGGGCGCCGTGCTATACTCTACTTGAGGACACTGGGACAAATAAGATGTCACTGATGGCCACAAAGGTGTCTCTGGGCTTCTGGGGCAGATACAACACGTGCACAAATCACTGTAACGAAACACAGAATCTCGGGCATCTCTGGCGAGATCTGGAGAGGAAGGAGAGAAATCAGAGTCTGCAGGAAGAGCAAGTGCCAGGGATGGCTTTGAAGGGTAAGTGGGAAAGCAACAGAGGGCAGGGCAGGGCAGCTGGTGGCAGACATTGCACAGGAAGGGGACAGGCCAGGCAAAAGTGCGAGGTCACGCTCTGGGACAGCATTGCTTTTGTGCCGTCACGCCTGTCTGTCTGTGTGCATTGTTGGATGACCAGAGATAAGACGTGTGCTCTTTCTTCCTCTGTGTGATCCTTTGGCACCAGATCAAGGCGCTCATCAAGACGTACATCCAGAGGCAGCAGACAATCAACTTGGTGGTGGTCCCCTGTAACGTGGACATCGCCACCACGGAGGCCCTGAGCATGGCTCAGGAGGTGGACCCCAACGGGGACAGGACCATAGGTAAGAAGAAAGAACCAAGTTTGCAGGGGACAGGAAGGGAGGGAGAGGCTCCTTCTATCTTTGGAAGGTCCTGGAAAGCAGTGTGATTGGAGATGCCCTGCATCCGTGTTGAGCATGAGTCCTCACAGGGGCTGTCTTCCTGAGGGCTGCAGTGGGTGACTGCCTGCTCGGTAGACGGAGCTGTTTGAATGCTAACACTCTGTAGGAAGTTAGGACCACTCCTTATTAATAGGCAGTTTACTGGTCCTCTCACTGACCGCAAATTCAGACAACTGAAAGTTCTTAATAAATATTAGCAGTTATTATTACAAAGTCAGCCAATCACTGTACTCATAGGGTATACACAATCAGACCTTAGCATAGCACAAAACAATAGGACATAAATGCAAATTCTCTGTGCACTCAGGGCCAAGTACAGAGACAGAGAAAAGTGCGCGGAGTCTGAAAGAGAAAGGGAACGCTCGCTGACATCACAGCAGCGTGACTTGCGATAGCCGGCAGGTGGGAGCAACCCAGGTGTCCGTCAATGGATGGATAAAACGTAACATACACAGAAAATACAATATTATTTAGCCTTAAAAAGGAGGAAAATGCTGAAGCATGCTACAGCCCGAATGCGCTTCAAAGACACTATGCTAAGCGAAATACTAGTAACAACAGGACAAATACTGTGTGATTCATCTGTGCAAGGTCCCTGGAGTAGTCAAATTCATAGAGGCAGAAACTGGAATGGCTTTTGCTAGGGGCTGGGGAGGGGGAGGGGAAGTCAGTGTTTAATGGGGACAGAGTTTCAGTCTGGGAAGGTGAGAAAGTTCCGGAGACGGATGGTGGAGACGGTTGTACAGCCACGTAAATGTACTTACTGCCACGGAACTATAAACTGAAAGATGGTGAAAGTGGTAAATTCTATATTGTGTGTATTTTACTACAATTTTTAAAGAAACAAGGTAACTAAAGGCCGAGTGAGGGGGAAAATCATATTTTCGTTAGTTGAGTTATTCTGTTGTAGACTTGAATGATGTGTATTTCATTACATTTCTTTTGAAAAAGGAAACTGAATAAATATCTATAGAGTGCTTCCAGGCCAGGCGCGGTAGCTCACACCTGTAATTCCAGCACTTTGGGAGGCTGAGGCAGGAGGATCCCTTGAGCTTAGGAGTTGGAGGCTGCAGTGAGCTGTGATGATGCTTCTGCATGCTACCCGGGGCCACAGAGCAAAACCTTGTCTTAAAAAACACAAAGAAAAAGTCTACCTAGCGCTCCCACAGGATGATGAAAGTAGAGCAGATCTGGTGAATAAGAACAGTGGCTTGTGGAATACCAAGTTTCAAAAAGAGCAGCGAGTCACTTTTCGAGGCTCTTCACGAAGCTGCTTTGCACTGGCCCACTGCTCAATGCACGCTGTCTGCTGTCAGCTCCAGCTGCGCGCTGGTCCCCACAGAGACAGAGCCTGCTCTTGCCAAGGTCACCAGCACCCTGCGCGCCCTTCTCTGCTCCCACCTGAGCTTTCTCGGCAGTGTCCGCTCGGCTGCCCACGCCCTCCTCCGGAGCCCTGCCTTGCACGTTCTCTCTCAGGGCTCCTTCCCACCACGGCCGGCGGGGCCACGTCCTTGGGCCCCTGGTCTGGTTGCCTCTTCAATGCTCAGACCTCTAAATGTTGGAACCTTGGTTCTGGGTTCTCCACTCTGTCAACACATTCTTCTCAATCGATCTCATCTGCCCGTGGTTTGGAATCCCATTTATATGCCAGTGACTCCCAAATCGGGGAGTCTGTAACCCGACAAATCTGTGTCTGTAACCCGGACCTTGCCTGGACCCAACATCTCCTCTTGGATGTCTAGCTAAAGTCTCCGATTTAACGTGACCAAAGCAAGACTCTCGATTCCTCGCCCCATGCCCATCCTCCTGCTCCCCGAGGCTTCCGCACCTCATGCCCGACACCCCACCCACCTGCCCAGTTCTAGAGCTAATCTAAGAGCCACACTTGAGTCCCCCTTCCCTGGCCTCCATGTCTAGTTCATCATGCCTCTGCCCCCAACACCAGCACCAAGTGCACCCACTCCTCTGTAGCCTCACGGTCACTGCCTAGACCAAGCTGCTGTCACCTCCTGCCTGGACTACTTGAGCACCCTCCTGGGGCCTCCTGGCATTCACCTTGCCCACCACCGTGCACTCTCCACTGGCTTCCAGCCGTGCAAATCGGCCATACCCCTCCCTGTCGTATTGTCCACTGCCTCCCTCTCACATGCATGTAACCCCCGCCCTCACCTGACAGCAAAGCCCTGGGGGCCTGGCCCGCCTGCCTCTCTGATCGCTTTGCTCTCTGCCTTGCCCACTTCTCTGCAGCGTGGCTCGGCCATCCCAGCCCCTCTCACCCATGGCCTGGCATGCACCCTCTCCGTCCTCCCTGGGCTGGCTCCCCCCTTCCTTTGGTTCTTAGCCCCCAGTGAGGCTCTCCCTGTCCACCCAACCTAAAACCTCCCATGCACCTTTGCCCACGGCCAGTTTCCAGCACACCACTTTACTTCAAGCACATAGCACTTATCGAGATCAGTTATTCTTCTCTATTTCTTGTATATTACTAGATTAATTTATCCGGAGAGAGAGTTTCAGGAATAGTATAGACCAGATAGCCAGACTTAACCACAAATTAAAACTAACGACAAAATAGCAGAAGATGACATCCAGGTTTCCAACATTAAAAAAAAATGCAGCAGCAATTTCACACTCAAGCAACACAAACAAAAATACGCGCTCAGCATTCAAAGCTTTCGCAGTGTGAGCAGGAAGGTGTGAGGGCAGAAGCATGGGAGAGGGAGGCAGGGAAGAGAAGGTCAAAGGAGGTGCCCACGGGAGGGGGAAAGGGCGAGTCTGTGCGGGAGACACGAGAGGGGACACAGACCTGCCCAGAGTGGGAGTGAGGTGCTCTCGGAAACGCGGTGGGTGAGCCAATCTACTCTGATGATGCATGCGCCCCAGTTCCGGCACCCAGAACATGGATTAAGGAAACTGTACACGAGACTGGATGAGTGGAGTGCGAGGGTGAGCAGGTGAGCCACTAGAAATGCAGATAAGAGGGCTGATGAGAGGGCGGTGATGCACGGGAGAGCGGCCGTCAGACGCTGGAGCTGCAGGAGACCTTGTTGGCCTGTAGCCCAGCAGGAATCAAAGATACCCGAGGCGCAAACTGCCCTTCCCATGGCCGTTCTTTAATCATTTCACAGGGGTTCTGACCAAACCTGATCTAGTGGACAAGGGCGCCGAAAAGGGTGTCGTGGATGTGGTCCGGAACCTCACGCATCCTCTCAAGAAGGGCTACATGATCGTGAAGTGCCGGGGCCAGCAGGAAGTCACAGACAAGCTGAGCTTGGCAGAGGCAACCAAGAGAGAAATGATGTTCTTTCAAACGCATCCGTATTACAGGTGAGACTCTAGCAAAGCCCTGGAACTGGCGTCCATGGAAACCGTCTCCACGCACCAGCATGGGCCAAGATGATAACCAGTTTGCACATAAAATTACGCCATGTAGTATAACCTAGCCTTGCCTTGTTTGGTGTTAAATTTATTGGCTTATGTAAACAAATTGAAACAAATCATCGTTTCTTGGATTCTAGCAGTGGTGACCATTCAACACTGGAATGGGACCTTACGTAGAGCATAGAGCACGTCGGTTTCCCTAAATGTTTCCACTGGCTTTTCCATTTGAGTCCCACGAAATCTTAAGAGCTACGTGAGGCAGGTGAAGTTCTTCTCATTTTTACAGATAACAATGATCACGTCAAATGGCGAGTAGAAACAGGGCTAGAAACAGATCTCCTGACTTCCAGACACCTGTGCCTACCACGGCCAGGGGTCCACGTCAAAGCCTGCTTTGTGAACTCCCCTCCTTCTTAGCGCCTGCAAATCGGTTTTATCAAATGAAAATTATCCCGCAGGGACTCTGCAGTTTGTAGGACATTGGGGCTTCCCCCATCGAACTGGGTATTTTCCCCCTTCGTTCTGTTCAGGAACTTGCTCCTGCTGAACGCTTGGGGACCAGGGTGATAAGACGGGGGTCACTCCTGCTTTAAGGACAGACATAGCAGGAAAATGGTGAATTTGGGCAGAGCAGCTTTGCTGTTCGCTAACTAAGTGATCCTGCGACATGAGCCGCTACTTCACAGGGTTGTGGTCAGGGTTAAGTGACACAACATGCACAAAGGTTGGGATTAAATAATACGACATACACCGATGGCCCCCACTCAGTGAATACCATCCTGGTTCCTTCTTTCCTCCTCTCTGCTCCTGCCCCGGGGAGCTCAGCTCACCCACCCCTTCACACAGCCCCGTACTGGAGAAAGGCTCTCGCAGGGCCTTGCTGAATGCACGGCTGCCCGGTGTCGTTTCAGAGCCCTCCTGGAGGAGGGGAAGGCCACGGTGCCGCGTCTGGCAGAGAGACTCACCGCAGAGCTCGTCACGCACATCCAGGTGAGACGGTGGGTTGGGTTACGCGTTACAGAAATGGCGGCCTGCCCAAGTCACCGTCTTGGTCTTGAGTTGGCCAAGATGCCCCGGTTAACGGTCCAAACAGGCACATTCTGGAGACCCTCTCACTCACGGTCACAGCTTCTGAAACCAGGAAGCGACAACTACACGATGGTGAAACACAGAGCTGAATCAGAAGGAATAAAACGATAACACCCGGTTAGCAATGCAGAGAGGCACGGCCCCTGAGTTAGCGATTTTTTCTTTTTCCAATAGATTATTAATACTTCACAGTAGAACAGAAGTTTCCCAGCCTCGAACTTGTAAGACAAAATTAGTTTGTAAGAAATAAATCAGTCTTTATTGATTCTCAAAAATAGACAAAGTTCTCATGACATCATCAGTTATAGGAAAACTTTGGCTTAATGCTTATTGAGAAAGTTGATATTTTCCATGCTTTCCTGAACCTTCACGAATGAGTTTAAGCAACATGGGAAGATTTAGGCTGGGTGAAGTGGCTCACGCCTGTAATCCTAGCACTCTGGGAGGCCGAGGCAGGAGGATTGCTGAAGGTCAGGAGTTCAAAACCAGCCTGAGCAAGAGTGAGACCCCATCTCTACTAAAAGTAGAAAGAAATTAATTGGCCCATTAAAATATATAGAAAAAATTAGCTGGGCATGGTGGTGCATGCTTGTAGTCCCAGCTACTTGGGAGGCTGAGGCAGGGGGATCTCTTGAGCCCAGGAGTTGCTGTGAGCTAGGCTGATGCCACGGCACTCTAGTAGCCCAGGCAACAGAGTGAGACTCTGTCTCAAAAAAAAAAAAAAAAAAAAAGGG
>CAUYRT010022755.1:0-13339 GCA_963574885.1 Lepilemur ruficaudatus
TCGGACGGGCAGGTCAGACCCTCACAGCGAGGACTCAGAGGAAAACATGGGCGCAAGAGCCCAGGCAGTGGCTCGAGAAAGGGAGCTGAGTGCGAGGGGAGGAACTGGGGGGGGAGGGGAGGGCAGGGCGCCGGAGGGGCCACTTCCGGTAACGTCTGTCCAGCCGGAGTCCGGGAAGGAGAGGACAGGAGGGAGGCCAGGCCCGAGGTTTCTGTGCATGTGGGTGCCAGGCCCCGACGCGACCGAGGGGACACAGCGTGGTGGCCTTCCAGAGCCCATCGGGACGCGCTGACCCCGAGGAGTGAACCAGGGAGAGAGGGGGAGCCCCCAAGACCCGGGGCGCACCCCGGCCGGCGCTGACCCGCTGGTAACAGAGGTGCCGTCACCAGCGCTGTGCACACGGGACACGGAGGCCCCAGGGGTTGCGCAGCCGGCAGGGCGGCCCAGCTCCGGAGCCCAGGGAGACGGAGGAGAGAAGCCAAACCCAGCCGGACGTCCGACGGAGCCAGGAGGTTCCACACGCCACGGCAGGAACCGGTCGTCCGCAGAGACCGGCGCACCAACCCCAAGAGGACGCAGAGCGAGGCCAGGACAACGCCCCTGAGGGACAGGGCGACCTCAGGGCACCAGCCGTGGCTCAGCCCCCACGGAGCCCCAGTTAAGAGCTCAGAGTTGTTTTAGCACCACGTGGTGACACGGGACGACGGGAAGGAAGGAGCCGGAGCCGGACCGTGACTCAACAGGTGGCATCTGCCAGCCAGGGAGGACGGAACTCAGTCTCTACAGCCCACGCCCCCGGGCCAGCTGCAGAGCCGCGAGCAGCTGTCGCGTGAGGACCTGGGCCCGGAGCTCGCCCCGCCACGCAGCTGCCAGCCCTGGGGGGGGGGGGGGGCGGCAGGAACACGTCGGTTCCTCCGTTCACAGCTGAGCCCGGTTTTGGCCCCAGGGCCCCGAAACAGACCAAGGACGCTGACGTCTGCCCAGAGAGAGGTGAGCCCAGGCCCCTGGATCCCGCAGGTGCTGGAGGAAGGCGCTGCCCTTCAGCAAGCCTCGGCGAGCACCCTCTTTGTACGACCAGAAAGAAGAGACACAAGACGCCGTCGGCCGCGACCCTCACGCCACCCTGACGCGGAGGCGGCTCCCCGTGGAGAAGGGGCCTTGGAAGCGATGGGACGCGGCTTCCGTCTCCGAGAACCCGGCGTCCCAGCTCAGCCACACAACCAGCGCCGAGACCGAGATGCCGAGTCCCTGCCGGGCCCTCGTGGGCAGAGCCGCCGGCGGCCTCCTGGCGCTGCCCGGGGACTGCGGGCCCTGCCCCTGCGAGTTGGCAGGGCCGGGTTCAGGCGGAGAGGAGAGGGCAGAGCGAGCCCGCCACGGCGCGCCAGGCTGCTGAGGGCCCGGCGGAGA
This sequence comes from Lepilemur ruficaudatus, assembly GCA_963574885.1. NCBI lineage: Eukaryota > Metazoa > Chordata > Mammalia > Primates > Lepilemuridae > Lepilemur > Lepilemur ruficaudatus. The sequence continues at coordinate 1,408 of CAUYRT010022755.1, forward strand.
GGGAGGCGCCCCGAGCACCGCAGCCACGTCCTCTGCCCCTGCCCCGCCCCCCACGGCTGGTCTGGAGGGCCGGCACCCACAGGCAAAACTCACACAACGCCAGAGGGTTCGCTCCAAAGAAACTTCTGGAGGCAGAAGATTGAAACGTATTGAAAAACAACTGTCAAAGGAACAGTCTCAACAGGCCAGGGACGGCCGAGTGGCGCGTTCTGCTCCAAGGCTCTGGGCTCTCTGGGACCCCGACTTCCAAAGCCTCGGCCGCACCTGCCGGAGGGAGGCCCTGCGAGGGGCACGGCTGCCGTCCCCTCCCCGGCATACAGGCGCAGCTCGTCCGGCCTGCACGGCCCGCACCCCCAGGCCTCGCGTCACCGGCAGGCTGCCGCGGCACGGCCCTCCCTGCCCTACCTTCCTTCAGCAAGTCGGTGATGTCCGCCTGGTACCGGTTTCCCACTCGAATCTCCCCTTTGTCGGCCAGGAGGGTCTTCTGCTGCGGGTCGTAGACTAGAGAGTAGAAGAAGAAATCCTGAAAAACAGCACGCGAGGCAGAGGCGTCAACTCGCGCCCTCGGGGGCCGCGGGGAGCCCTAGGGGGAAAGACGCCCACAGCAGGGGGTCTCCGGGCCCCTGCCCACGACGCTGCGGCAGAGGCTACGGCTACACGAGAAGACGGACGCCAAGGCCGAGGGCGAGGGACGACCCCGTGTTACGGGACGGGAGCCAGAGCCCTCCAGGGGCCGAGGGCGGCCAGACCAGCACGACTCCGCCAGGGTCGGCCGCGTGCCCGACACAGCCGCGCGTCCCGTCAGCACAATGGCTGGACACTTGATGTGCGAAAAAGCGTCCAGGAGCGAGGAGAACCGCCACGAGGCGCTGCGGCCCAACTCTGACACGTTCTGGGCACAGCCCTGGGCGCGCCGGCATGTCACGGGACACATCGACACACACCGGTTACAGAATGCTCTGGACGCAACGCCACGGAGCTGCTGACGGGGGCGGTGGGCGTGGCCTCCTGACCACGACCGTCTCAGGCCACCAGCCTCGCGTGGAACGCGTGTGACGGGGCCCTTCCTGGCCTTCCCCGCCAGCCCTGGGGAAACCGCGGAGCTGGTTCTCGTGACTTCAGCGCCCTGGAGTCCTCGCCGCGCGCGCTCCAGCGACAGGCTCGCCCTCTGGCTCCCCCTCACCTTCCTCGCTCACCTCCGGTCTTCCCAGCCCTCATCCCACGTGCCCGCCCTGCCACAGCACCCAGTGCCTTTTCCTTCCACCGCGGCCTCCGCCGCGGCAGGAGTGGAGCCGCGGGTGCCCCCACCCCGCGGGAAGGACGGGCCGTCCCAGCCGAGCCCCGGCCCGGCGCCCACAGGACCCGGCGTGCTACCGAGCTCCGTCGTCACGTTCAGATTCTGCCACCATTTCCTTGAATTAGTAAAACCCACGTGGTCTGGGTTTCATGCGATGGCGCGTGGGCCAAGGCCCGGCTGGGTCTGGTGCTACCGCGGTCACCGCTGCTGACTCGGTTTCCCTGTCCCGCGTCTGTCTGGCAGGACCTTATCGGCCAGGACCACGGAAGACTCTGCCAGGCGCAGGGCCCAGCCAGCGGCGTCTGCTCCTGCCAGGCCCCTCCGTGCGCCCACCCCACCCGCGGAATTCCACTCCCGCTGGGGGTGTCACCGCTGCCGGGGTCGGAGCGTGGGAAAGGCCGCGTCAAGCGCCGGGCAGGCGTCAGGTCACCCGCACCCTGTGTCACCCAAGAACCGCGAAGCGGACAGCGAGCATCTAAGGCTGCTCGGGCCACCTGCAGGCAAGCCCTGTCCCTGAGCAAGTGTCCGCCCAGCCGTCTCGCTGGGGACGCAGCGCTGACAGCCTCGCGGCCACGACTGCACTGCAGAGACGGCCCTCCTGCCCACATCCGCCTCTGTGCCCACAGGCAGTGCAGCCTTCTCCGCGGCTCCGCCCGACCTGCGGACGGCAGCCCTCCCCAGCCTGGTCCCGCCTCGGCCTGCCGCGCTGTGCCCGTGCGCCAGGCAGGCGCCACAACCTCCCTGCGCCCACTGGGCCGAGCCTGCCCATGCCGCTCTGGCTTCCGACCTGGAGCCCAGCCCTCGCTGGACCGCGCCTCCCACGCCCGTCCGCCTGCTTCAGGCCGTGAGGCAGTAGCGAGCTCAGCGTCTCCTCAGGGCCGGACAGGGGTGTGGGGCTGAACTGGGGACACCCGTGGCCTGGCCAAGGCGGACAGAGAGGAGCGCGGGCTCCTAGTGTGCAAGGAGGGCTCTGGACACGGCAGGAGCGGGGGCTCAGGTGGGAGCCGGGGCTTGGGCCACAAGGTCCCAACCCCTGCCGGGCCCCAGGTCTTCCCCTAGACCGTGACGAGTCCTCTACATAACTGACTGCTCCAGATGCTTCTGACCCACCTGGCCCCAAACCCCACCTTCCCTCCAGCTACTTCTCAGGACACTCAGCGCCGCACCCTTGCCCAGGGCGATCCTGCCCCCCGGAGGCACGGGGCATCCTCCAGAGACGTTTTCGGTTGCCATGACTGGGGAGGCATCTGCGGGCAGCACCCTACCGTGCACAGGGCAGCCCTGAGGGGCTCCTTGGGCCACGGACAGAAGTGGCCACTGGGACTCCATCCACTGTGCAGGGGAGGCCAGCCGAGCCTCCTGCGGGGACCCAGGTGCCCCCGCACCTCTCCCCGAGCCCTGCCCGCCCCCCGTCGGTCATCTAGGAGCAAGTGGCCCCAGGGCAGGCAGTGGGCACTTGAGGGGGCCCACACTCCTAAGAGTCTGGACTCAGGTGGGGGTACACGCAAGGACACTTGGTGGTGACCATCAGGCCGCCAACCCCACTGCTTCCCCTCAGACTGGCCGCGAGCCTCACCTCCCGCTCCAGGTAGGACTTGAGCGACTCGGTCTCGTTGAGCAGAGTGACGCTGCACTTGCCCCTGGAAGAGAAGGATCGGCAGGCTGGAGGGGAGAAGGCAGCCGGGCGGGGCTCTGGGCGGGGGCCGCGGGCTACCTGATGTGAGTGGCGGGCAGGGACTCCAGCTGCCGGGACAGGAACAGCTCCCGGTGCCGCAGCTGGTGCTTGAGCTTCTCGGGCAGGTCCACCATTTCCGGGTTCTCCACTTCCTCTTCGATTTCTCCTGAAGGACAAAGAGGCCCCAGGTCAGCAGGGCCCTGCGGACGCGCAGCCCTCGCCCGGACTGAGGCCCACCATGCTGGCCCTGCCCCGGCCCACCGGCACCCACCCCGTGCAGCCCCCAGGCCCCAGTCCGAGTGCGGCCCGCCCCAGCCGCTCACTCCCTGGCTTCGTGCCGCCGCCCGGCCCCGTGGCAGCCGAGTGCGTCCTGGGCGGGGCCCTGCAGACGCTCAGGCACCCTGAACGCCCGGGACCCCCATGGGGCGTCGGGACAGGAAGAGAAGGGAGGACAGTGTCCAGGACTGGCCTTGGAAGCAGCAGGCAAGAGAGAAGGAAGGGAAACCGAGGCAGCAGCTACCATATGCCCAGGACCGGAGGGCGAGGGGCAGACGCCCTCTGTGCACGTGCCCCGACCCCAGGCCCTGTGGCCAGACGCCCAGACAGCCCACCGCAGACCTCCCTGCACCAGCAGGACGCCCCTCGGGGCCAGGCCACAGCCGAGGCCAGACGCAGGGGAAGCAGGGCGCGGGCATGCAGGCAGCCTGTGCGGACCGCCCGGCCCAGGGACAGGAGGAGGGCGCCTTACCTTCCTCGCCGTTGTCGGCCCCCGGTCCGGCTTTATAGCAGACTGACAGGGCTATATAACAGACAGAGCGCCCACACGGCAGGGTTAGCGCCAGCGCCGGCGGCCTGCTCCCTGCCCAGGGCCCAGACCGAGGGCTGCGTGGCCAGCGGCCCGGCACACATGGGGGCCACAGGCCTCCCGCCACCCACCTCGGTGCCACACCTCCGAGGGCAGAGCCCGACGACCTGGCCTCCACAGCCCTCCCGCCCAGCAGAACACCGCCCCTCCAAAGGTCAGGAGCCAGACCCTCCCCAGCTGCCCCCGGCCTAACCCAGGCCCCAGAAGCAGGAGTGTGGAGTGAGGTCCCCACTGTCCCCACCATGCCCAGCATGGACCACCAGCGGGACACCCCAGCCCCTGCTGCGCCCACCATCTGCCGCTCTCTGCTGCCCCCCTGTGGTGGCTGCAGGAAGTGCTGGCAGACTGAGGCCAGGGTGCTGCGGTGCCCGGCGGCCCCAGGAGCCCGCACGCCTGCCCTGCGAGCCACCAACACCCCCCCCACCCCCCGTCCATGGAGCAGGGCCAGGCCTCCTAGGTGAGGTCTCTCCCCAGCCTGGACAGAAGCCCACGGTGGCTCCGAGACGCCCCACCCTGCCGGCACTCTGATCAGCAGCGCTGAGGGCCCCGAGCACAAGGTTCTGGGGTGTGGCCTGTCACAGCCTCAGGGCCCCCGGGAGACCCCTCAACAGGGGCAGGGACAGCGGGGCGGTGGGGCTGTCCCTCACCCCCATGCTCCAAAGCCCCTCACGGGCCCCGGGAACGGCGGAGGCCTGGAGCAGGCTGCGCCCACCCACTGCAACCCCCACGCTGCACCCGGGTGCCGGGGAGGTCACCTCCGCCTGTCGTTCCGACCCTCAGGAGGCCGGGCCCCACACAGAAGGCATCCAGGGAGGAGCCTCTGTGCCGCAGGACTGCCGTGCAGCCGGGGCGTCCTGCCTCCCCGGGTGTCCTTGCACCTTCCCCAGTGTGGGGCCCTGGGGGGCCAGGCCTCGCCCCGGCTGCAATGAGCCCCGCTGAACAGGAGACACACAGGGAGACAGCGCGGGACGCGCACCCTGTGGAGACCCCTCCCTACAGGATGGAGCCGCTGGGCCGGGCCGAGGTCTGAGCTCTCTAGGGGCGGCAGGCCCTGTCACCCCGTCACCCACACCGTCTGCTCCCTGCAGCTGCAGTTCAGGGCAGCCTCTGCGGAGGGGCTGCCCGGACAGCTGTGCAGGGAGTGAAGCCCAAGGTGGCTCTGCCAGCGCCTCGGGGGCCGTGGCGTGGGCTGCGATGCCGCCCTCTGCCCCTGTCCCACCAGCTCCAAGGAGGCCCTTGTGGGAGACCCGCGCCCCTGACACCCGCAATCGTGTCACCCTGCAGTTCCCTCCTGGAGTCAGGAGGGCAGAGCCTGAGCCACGGCAGCCCCAAACCACCGACCGGGTGCTCTGCAGCGAGGGACACGGCGCCCCCGGGTGCCCAGGGACGGGGACCGCAGTCACTCTGGGCTGCTGTGGACACGCCCAGCTCCGTGGGGACACCTGCTTCCCTGGGCCACAGGAACAGCAGGGCTGCACTGCAGCCACCCAGCCAGCCAGCAGCCCCCACCGCACCCCAGGGACAGAGCACAACGGCCCCACGCGGCAGAGGAGCTGGCCTTGCCGCAGACGCGCCTAGCACCTGCAGGGCCCACGCTGAGCCACCAAGACCCTCAGAACACGCTGCTGATGGACCCCAGGACCCCCAGCTCTTTTCCTTGGCACCTGGAGGCCACAGCATTTGGGCTGGAGGGCACAGGGGTGTGCCCAGCTCCGACAACCCCTCCTCTGGGCAGATAATCAGGGCCCGACTCTCCCACGAAGCCAGGCGAGCCTGTGGCCAACAGCTATTCCCTTTGGGCCACCCCACGCCCCCCGGCCTGTGGGCTGCACAGCGCTCACCCCACCCGTGCCCAGCCCTGCTGTGCCGACACCTGGGGTACCGAGAACAGGGTCACCGCCATGCAGGGAACCTCTCGCATGCCTGCCTCCCCCAGCACCCAAGGAGCCCTCGGCGGGAGGACCGAGCATGGCTGCGTCGTGGCGCCAGCGTGCCCAGCAGCCCTGGTGAGTCAGGGCCTGCTCCGCGCCTCTGCCCAGCCGCTCCCACACCAGCAGCTGCCCTGCGGCCAGGCAGCCCTGGCTCCGGGACCCCTCTGCCACATGGGGGGACTCCACCGGTCCGTGGGCGCCTGCTCCAGAGTAAGCCGGGCCCAGCCACGATCGCAAGGGCGTGCTTCCACGCATCCGGGAGCTCCACGCCCCTGCGAGCCCCCCCAGGCAGGCTCAGGTTTGAAGTAAAGAGGAAGCAGACAAGGGACTGTTTTCTGAAAACGCTACTCAGAATGCCAACGGAAGCTTCTCGGTCAGATAAAAACGCGCACAGGAGCTGCAGGTCCGGGCCCAGGCCAGCGCCACCCCAAACCTGACACACCCGCGGGATGGCCCAACCAGATCTAAAAAGCCCCCAGGTAATCATAAAAGAAAAACAAGAACCTTCTAGCAACAGCGTACACCCAGCCAGCCCACGACAAGCACACGCAGGGTGTTGGTGGGAGGCAGACCCACTTCTTCCCTGGGGGCCGTTCGGACCCCAAGGGACGCGGCAGATGGAGTCCATCAACCCCAGCCCACAGGCAAAAGGAGGCCAGGCCCCTGCGTGGGCCCCGCACACAGGTTCCCGCAGGTGCACAGACCCACAGCGGCTGTGGAGGAAAAGAGGACGGGGCGGGCAGGCGGAAGGTGGCCCAGTGAGGCCAGACCCCGAGAGCGAGCCCCGGGGCAGCAGGACCCGCCCAGCCCCGCACACCCACCCTCCCCGCTGGGAGGCCGCCGGGCACGGCACGGCCGAGACTCACTTGCGTGCTTGTCGGCCAGGGCGATGAGGGTGCTGGAGATGTCCCGGCGCCTGTAGAAGCACACCACCTTGGCCTCCACGTTCCCGTTGGCCGTCTGCAACAGCAAGGCACAGGTCTCTGAGCACGCCACCACAGCGGCACATGCAGCTCCAGAGGGCGCTCCGGACAGGACCATGCTGTCCCCAGCCCCGGCCCCATCTGAGGACCTCCGGAGTAACCACGCCCCGCCTCGGGGCTCCAGCAACAAGTACCTCACAAGGGAGCCAGTCCCAGAGCACAAAGCCCCGGGGAGTGGGCTGGGAGGCCCCCAGGGAGGGGACACACAAGGACCGCAACTCACATCTCGGCCCTCCCTTTCCTCTCAACCCCTGGCCCTCTGGGCACCACCTGAGAACCCTGGAGAATGTGTCTCCACCAGGAAAAGGCCCCGCAAGCTGGCACGGCTTGGCCAGCTCCTCCGGGCATGGCAGGCGCCACCCTGGATGGGGCCACAGCGGGGCCGCAGGGTCTCCTGCCTGCTCCCCGCCGGCCCTCGGGACAGCTCTCGGACCGTGGAGGTTAGCCAGGTCCAGCTCTGCCCTTGGCCCCAGGTGGCGGAGGCCGCCCCTACCCCCCTGCACTGGCGGTGAGCACGCGGAGGGTGCCAGCTTCAGTTCGGATCCGCGTCAAAAACAGAGAAGAGCCCAGGTGGGACTCGGAGCCAAAACCCCACGTGCTTGAACTTCAACACCGCGGGCACTCTGCGTCGGCTGAGCCGAAACGTCTGCGTGGGGATGCAGTGAGAGGCCGCCAGAGAGCCAGCCGGAGCTCACGCCACTCTCAGCGAGGCGAGGCCTGTGCGAGCCGCAGTCCCGCCATGGCGGAGCTGCTCCGTGCGCTGCCACTGGTAGCAGCAAAGGGCCTGGTCACGCGCGGCCCAGACCGCGCAGGGCCGGCCCGCCTCGCGGCGCTCAGGACGCTAGCGCCTCTGTCCCGTGCAGCCCACGCCGATTGCCGTGCACCGCAGTGTGGGTGCCGCGCTGAGCCACGACCCCAGGCCACCTCCTTCACCCCGCCGGCCAGGGTGCTCCTGGGCCCCAACATGCCCAGCATAATGGGTTAAAAAGCATTAATCCGTAAATGAGAAGCTGTCACAGCGATCCCCGTGGGGTCTGGAGCGTCACGGCGGCCAGGAAACACCACCACCCGGCAACAGCTGCCCACCCCGGGCGGCCACTGGGCTGCTCCCAGATTTCCAGCATTTCTGCGCGGCAGGCCGACTTCCGGCGCTGGCCCGACCGCTTCCCACCCGCCGCTGCAGACGGCGCCTCTCCGCCCCGCACGCCAGACCCACAGCTACCCCACCCTCGCGACACCTCAACTGCGACCAAGTCACTGCAGTGCCTGTGTCACGACCGTGGACCAGGCAGCGGTGACAGGGCTGCTGCCGCCGCGTCCGTCCTCTGCTGCCCCGAGCGGCTGCTTCCCGCGGTTGACAACCACCATTGCGGATCCTCCCCAAAGCGCTCGGCAGCCGAGCTCCTGAAGAGCGGGAGACTGCGCCGCCCCGCCTGCCTCTGCGGCTGCCACGACCTTCCCGGAAAGGTGCCGAAACCTTGCTGTCCACCTTGCGAGAGGGCCGCAGGTGCTGGGCTGGCTGCGCCTGGCCTTGTCCCCTGCGACGGGGCCACCGCAAAGGTGCGTCTGGCGGAGCCCAGGCCTCGCCCGCGGCCCGCTTTGTCTCTAGGAACGTCTCGCCACCCACGTCCTAAATTTCAAAATGTGCCTTGAGGAGCTGCTTTTCTTGGTTCTGGGATGTTGTGTCTCCCGCCTACCTTCCGAGAGCACCTGCGACTTAACCACGGTCCTCTCAGTCCACTGCCCCCACCCGCCCTTGCGGGCGCACGTCCCCGGCCGGGGGCGTCAGTGGCGGCGTCCTGCGGTGCTCCCCTGCGCCCTGCCCAGCTCCACTCGCCCGTGACAGCCCTGCTGGGCATTTCGGGATTCCTGGCCGCGGGAGCGTCCCGACAGCTGGAAAGCTGGGCGCACAACTTGCACGCCGGGTGACGCGTGGGGGGGGTCTGTGCTCTGCGGGGTGCCAGGGCGCAGGCTGCCGCAGAGAAGCTCTCAGCGCCTTCCTGGGCGAGAGAAGCTTGAATGCAGGAGGGGCGGGAGGCCCCACAGGTGCCATGGGCTAGGCACTCCGCCCACCCTCCTTGTCCCCGAGCTGGTGGCCAAAGCCAGTGGCCAAGGCTCGGGTGAGCACAGCTGGGGCAGCACCCGCCTGAGGGACTGGCAGGGCCAGAGCCGCAGGCCGTCCCGGGGCCAGGCCATCCGCGAGGCACTTGCAGTCAGGCAGCAGGCCCAGGCCCAGGCTGGGGCCGCACACTGACCTGCCCCCCTGCGCCCCATCTGACCCCAGGGCTCACCAAGGTCACCCCCCCAGGCCGCACAGGTGACGCCGGCAGCTGGAGATGGCGAGGGAGCTGTCGGCAGGGCGCATCTCTGGGGTGCACGGGCAGCCTGTCAACACCCAGCACCACACCCCTGCGCTCCGCCAGCCTGTGTCCACGGCGGGGGACGTGTCTGCCCCCGCCCCACTTCCCAGCCCCCAGGAGAGGTGGGGGCCACCCTAGGTGCAGAGCAGGGGTTGGAGGGGCCAGGCCTGGAACTCATGCAGCCAAGCCGTGCTGCACTCCAGCCTCAGCTCACGGGCATGACGGCCCGGCCCGCTGGAAGTCCCGCCAGGGACGCACAGCAGACACAGCCTGCAGGGACAGCTGCCCAGTGCCAGGGGAGACAGGCTGCGTTCGACCCCCGGCCACACAGACGCCACGCAGACAGCCCACGGCCGCTGTGCTAGGAGCCGACAAGCAGGTGGGCGGGGGGCAGGGACAGGTGTGTGGAGGGGGCCCCCACACCAGGCCCACCCAGGCTGGCCGCCCTGCCACCACAGGCTCTGGTGATCTCCATCATCCCATCTGCTCAGGCCCCCAGGGGGACACCTGCACCTCTGAGGGACCCCCCCCAGGCAAAGCGCTGCACTGAGCACCCCTCAGGAGGGCCCTGCACGCAGCCCCCTGCTCGGTGCCCCCAGGGGAGGCCCAGGCCCAGGCGGTGACACAGCGGCCAAGTCAGAGGCCTGAGCAGGCAGCGGCCAGCCAAGGCCAGCCCCGAAGCCCAAGGCCACCCACTCTGGGGCAGGGCGGAGGGCTCGTCCTACATGGCAGCCCCGTAAGAGCTCGGGGACAGAGATAGCACCAGGAGCCCAGATGGCGCCACGGTGACGCCTGGGGGTCCCCCGGGAACGGATGTCAGGTGGATACAGCTCCCCCCTCAGTGACGACACCCCCCGCCCCCGTCCCCGCTGCCGGGCAGCAGGCTACCTTGTTGAGCTCCTCGATCCTGCGGATCAGGTACGGGTTGCTGGAGGAGTTCTCGAAGTAGACGTAGTCTGCAAACAGAGAAAGCGTCAGCCCGCGGCACCGCACCCCACGCCCCCACAGCCCACCTTCCAGCGCCAGGCCCGGCCTCGGCCGCACCCTCAGGCAGGGAGCGGAGGGCACGGGGCAGGCAGAGCCCCCACGCCGGAGGGTCTGAGACCAAAACCCACGGTGGCAGCACTGCTGGGCCCAGGGACCCTCCCCACAGGGGAGGCCAGCGAGGGCACCACAGCCCCAGGGCCACACGGCCCCACCCTCCCTCCAGGACAAGAACAGCAGCTGCCAGAAAGACGGGCAGAGAGGGGCAGCGTCACTTCATCAATTACAGGGTCACCCCCATCAGAGCTCGGGGACGCCAAGAGCCCGAGGATACCATGGTGACCCTGCAGGGTCGCCAGAGACCAGCCACCAGGTGAATACAACTCTTCCCTCGGTGACGGAACCGCACAGCTCAAGCCTCCTCACTAGACAGAGAGCTGCCCAATTTTCCAGAGGCCAGAAGGTCACCTTGAGGGCCCAGGGAAGTCCAGGCCAGGGGCGACGCCCTCACCACCCCAACCTGCGCCCACTCTGCAGACAGGGCTCAGCAAGAGGATCACTGGCAGGAATCAGCCCAAATGCCCACAGCGGGCACAGACCTCGCAAACTTCAGCCCACACAGCGCCCAAGAGCCCAGCCCACTGCTGTCCACACAGAGGCCACGTCCGGACGGCTGGGACCTTGCGGAAGAGCCTGAAGAGCATCTCCCTCCTGGTGGCACATACCTGCTGACATGCCCCATGAGGACGCACCTGAGGACACACATAAGCCATGAGGATGCACCCGTGAGGACGCACCTGCTGACATGCCCCATGAGGACGCACCTGCAGACATGCCCCATGAGGACGCACCTGAGGACACACATAAGCCATGAGGATGCACCCGTGAGGACACACCTGCTGACATGCCCCATGAGGACGCACCTGCTGACATGCCCCCATGAGGACGCACCTGCTGACATGCCCCCATGAGGACGCACCTACAGACATGCCCCCATGAGGACACACCTGAGGACACACATAAGCCATGAAGATGCACCCATGAGGACACACCTGCTGACATGCCCCATGAGGATGCACCTGCTGACATGCCCCGTGAGGACACACCTGCGGGTGCACCCCTGTGAGGACGCGCCTGCAAGCACATGCCAGGGTGAGCACACAGGTGCAACGCACACCTACGCACACTGCTCCCTCAGCTCACCGGGGCTGCCCTAACAGCACAGCTACGTCAGACAGGGCTGTGCAGCCATACAGTGCCACGGTGACATTAAAGACCCACAGGGACACAGCCACAGCCTCAGAGGGCCACGGGCAGCACGGCGCGGCTGACGGGGAGAAGGGTCTGCAGGAAGCGGCGACGGTGCGAGGTTCTCTCCAGGGTGATGGAAATGATCTCAACACAGACTGTGGCCAAGCTCGTCCAGCTCTGTGAAAGTACTGAACCCACTGAACTGCGCAGACGGAACAGGTGAATTCTACCACATGTAGGTATCTCGAGGAAGATTTTTTTTTTTTTTTTTTTTGAGACAGAGTCTCACTCTGTTGCCCGGGCTAGAGTGAGTGCCGTGGCATCAGCCTAGCTCACAGCAACCTCACACTCCTGGGCTCAAGCCATCCTCCTGCCTCAGCCTCCCGAGTAGCTGGGACTACAGGCATGCGCCACCATGCCCGGCTAATTTTTTCTATATATTTTTAGCTGCCCAATTAATTTCTTTCTATTTATAGTAGAGACGGGGGTCTCACTCTTGCTCAGGCTGGTTTCGAACTCCTGACCTTGAGCGATCCGCCCGCCTCGGCCTCACAGAGTGCCAGGATTACAGGCGTGAGCCACCATG
>CAUYRT010022756.1:0-49910 GCA_963574885.1 Lepilemur ruficaudatus
AGGATTTCTTAATACACCAAAAATACAAACGCTAAGGAAAGATTGATAAATTTGGTTTCATTAAACCAAATTTTGATGAACAGAGGTTCATCAAAAGACATTATAAAAATGAAAAGAGAAGCCATAAAGTGGGAGAATATGATTGTAGCACAAATAACCAACAAATAATTCTTACAGAATATGAATAAAGGACTCCAATGAATGAAAAACTAAAGAATTAGCCATTAAAAATTGGTAAAAAGAAAATAGTCATCTCACAGAAGAGGAAACGAATGACTAAAAATATGTGAAAATATGTTCAATTTCATTAGAAATCAACGAAATATAGGCTAAAACCACAATGAGAATAAGTACTGATGAGTGTGGAGCTGGTGGGAGTATCAGTGGTACAACCATTTTGGGAAACAGTTTGGTATAATCTATTAAAATTGAAGGTAGGTGTTACCTATGGCCCAGCAATTCCACTCCTAAGACTATACCCCTAGAAAAACCCCTGCTGCACGTGTGTTATAGAAATGGATTGGAATGTGGATAGCATTTTTTCTTCTGATGGTCCCAAACTAGAAACTACCCAGATGTTTCCCCTCTTCCTCAAATGGCTTTTAACAGTAGGATGTTTAAATAGATTGTGCTATGTTCTTACAATGAGATACTATAATATCAGTGAAATGAATGAACCATGGCTATAATTATCAATGTGGATGAATTCCAAAAGCATAATGCTGAGTGAGAAAAAGTAAAGGTTCAAAACCAGGCAGAACTAAACCAAATATCATTTAGGGCTACATCGTATCTACAGTAGTTATAGTAAGGGAGTGATGAGCCCAAAATTAGGACATTGGTTTTTTTCTGAAAAGAGGAAGGGAGGTGATATGGACAGGGAGGAGCCTGCAGGGTACATGAGCTGTCAGAGATACTGGCATTGTTCTCTTAAGCTTGGTGGTGACTACATGTATTAATATATATACTCATATGGGGTATATTTTGTAATTCAGACAATTGTTTGAAAACCTCTGGGCTAAGAACCAAGTACATTTTATGCAGAGCAACTCCCCACCTCCTTTAGTAATCACTTTATTCTTCCTGTCAAAACTCCCACTCCCAATCTTAAAAATGCTTTTATCCAGGGAAGGGAAGAAGGCTATCTGCCACAGAACTCCACCCTAGTGTGGAATGTTATTCTACTGCCCACTAGTCTTTTCCTGTCTATAATAGATTTCCTTCATTCACCATTGTACAGACCTTTTAAATGTCTGAGGTAGCTCACCTCATTTTCCCATTTTTCTCTGCATTGTCCTGGAAGCTTTTAAGGCTCCTTGTTTCAGTAAGTTGGGGATGAAGAGAATAGAAAAGGGACCCTCTGTGGGCTTTTTGCTGATTTGTATATATGAATATGTATGTGTTTTTAACTGCAAAGATAAAATCCAAACAAAATGGTTTGTAAAGTAAGTGCAAGTGCTTTCTTCTTGCCTTCTTGAAAACATACTCCCATGACTGATGTGTTTACTTTTATATTTTCTATAGCTGATTAGATGATTTTTAAATTCTTATAATTCTGGGAAGAATTATATATAACTGATGAGTTAAGCCCAGAGATGAACTTCTCTGTCCTAGGCTGGCCCCTAGATTATTCAAGTCCAAGGGAATTAGGCTTTGCTCTTTTTTCTGGGTTGGTACTATTTTTTTTTTCTCCTAGCCTCCTTCACTTGCTTTCTTGCCTCTCAATATCACAATCATGAGGAAAGAACAGAGATTCTAGAAATCTAACCAGTGTAATAATATTGAAGAATTACACAGTGCTTGCTATATACCAGTCACTATTCTAAGTACTTTACATTTACTAATTTATTTGTTCCCCACAATAACCTCATGAGATGGGTACTATTATTATCCCTGTTTTCACAGGTGAGAACAGGAGTCCCAGGAAGGTTAGATAACTTGCCCCATGGTCACATGGCAGAGCCAGCATTCAGACCTGGGCAGAGTGATGTCAGAGTCCATGCTTTTAACTGCTAGGATATACTTTATTGGTGATTTGTACTTCTTGACACCCTTTGTTTGGAGGTATCAAGTAAGCCCTAGTTTGTATTGTTTTATTCCAGGCAGAGTTCTTCAATACACCAGATCCTCTTTCTTCCCCATGGGATGCCTTCTCTGCCCTCTTTTCTGGTTCCTTCAGGCGTTCTCTAGACTCTGGTGTCAGGGCAACTTCAAGTTGTGGACACCCAATTTAATATGTCTCCTATTTTTGCAGAATAATAGCTAAAATTTTATTTGACACATTGTGATTCACAAAGAACTCTTACTGGCTATCTTTCCCTTGAACCTTAACATAATCCTAGGAGGTAAGAGAGGCAGTGTAGTGATTAAGAGTGTAGGCAACTTTCTGGCTTTGTGACTTGGTCCTTTATCTGTAAAATGAGGATAATAATAATATATCCCTTTTAGATACTAGAGATGTAAGCATTAAATGAATTAATGCATGTAAAACACATAGGCTAGTGCCTGGTACTGTTGTGCTTAATAAATGTTAGCTTGTCTTATTTTTTTGCACAGTCAGGAAATTGAAGTTTAATCTCAATTTTGTAAAACTATGTGTCTAGGTATGTATATGTTTAAAACAAGACTAGAAAGAATTATGCCAGAATGCTCACAGGGTCATAGGGATTATAGGTTATTTTGATTTCTTGACGCTTTTCTATAATTCCCATTTCTTTTCCTTTTTTCTCTTTTAACAATCAACATGTATAACTTTTGAACCTCCCTTTTAAAACATTTGAAAATAATTTTAGGACATAAGTAACCTTTTAATAAGGAATTTTATGAATTAGCTTCTCCAAATGAAAATTTTAAAGGCATACCTGTATTGGAATTGAACATTTTCCAGACAGCTTTCCAGTAAAAGGAAGGCAGCCACACCTAATTATGCACTGGGGAGGATGCTTGTAGTGAAAGCCAAATGTGTGTTTTAGAACTGAACAATAGTTGGTATTTTAGCCTAATTGCAGGATCTTTTCTTTATAATTGAAAATTTAAAACTTTATATAAATAAAACATTTAATAAACACAATTGTCTTAGTCTATTCAGGCTGCTATACCCTAGAGTAGGTGGCTTAAACAATAGAAGTTTATTCCTCACAATTCTGGAGCTGGGTAGTCCAAGATCAAGGTGCCAGCAGATTTTGTGTCTGGTGAGGGTCCACCTTCCTGTTTCATAGGCAGCTATCTTCTCACTGTCCTCACAAGGTGAGAAAAGGGTGAGAGAGCTCTCTGAGGCCTCTTTTAAGGAGCACTGATCCCATTCATGAAGGCTCTACCCTCATGACCTAATCCCCTCCCAAAGGCCCCACCTCCTAATACATAATATTGGGGGTTAGGATTTCAAAACATGAATTTTGGAGAGACACAAACATTCAACCTATAACAAGAACTTAACCTCCTTTTCACTATAGAATCTCTTCCAAGACGGTAGCTTAGAATAATCAATGGTGGTCAAGCTCTCTGTTTTCCGTGTGATACTAAGAATTCCCTTAGGTCTATCAGGTGTAGAGAAGGACAAAGCTGGTGCTAATAGGATTCATATTTGTGCCCCTGCTTCCCAGTACCACGACCCACAGTCATCCTCAAAATTCATCTGTAATGACTCTTTGATATAACTACATATAGGCTTTTAGAAAGCCTATTTTAAATTGAGGAAAGAGTTCTGCTCTCTTCTAAGAAAGATAATAAAGACTGAAGACCTTCAGTAAAGGAAAGAGTGCTGGGTGGGCTTTGGTGTCAGATAACCCTGGGTTCAAATGCTAAACAAGGCAGGCTACTTATTAGCTGTGTGAGCCAAGTACATAATTTCACTCAACTTCAGTTTTCTTATCTTTAATAATACCTAAGGATTAAATAAGAGAGCTAATTATAATAAACCTATGAATGCGTACCATAAGCTGGGTACTGTGTTAAACACGATACTTTCATCATTTCATTAAATCTTCTTATTAACATCATAAGGCAGAGAAGGCTGTCTGGCTAAATGGTTAAGAGGCTGGGCTCTGCAGTCAGAATATCCTGATTTAAATCTTAACCCTCCCACTCTTTTCAGTGTCCAATTTCCTCATTTATAAAATAATGATGATAATAGTACCTATTTCATTGGATTGTTGTGAGACATTATAGGGTAGTGTTTAAGAGTATGGTCTCTGAATCCTGACCATACCACTTATTAGCTATGTGACCTTAAATAAGCATCTTTGAATATCAATTTCCTTATCTGCAAAAAGGGAATTAAGTAATACCTAAATCCTAAGATTATTGTGAGGATTAAATTAGGTCATTTATGTAAAACACTTTATATTCCTGCCACATAGAGATGTTAGTGTTGTACCTGTCCACTCTTTCCCATACCACATATTTAGAGGTCATTTTTGACACCACCAGTCTAATCCATCTAGCAAGTCATATTCAAGACATTCCTGAATTTGTCCATTTTTTCCACCATTTTTACTATTGCCACCTTATTTCAAGCCAACATCATCTTCTGCCTGGACTATTGCAACAACTTTCTAACTGGTGTCCCTGTTTCTTCTTTTATCATGCTAGGAATCTATTCTTCCCCCAAGTAGCTAGAAGGTTCTTTTAAAAAAGGCATTTGAGATTGCATTTAGTTATTTACTGATGCATAACAAATCACCCCAAAACATAATGGTTTAAAACAACAAACATTTGTCTCAGTTTCTGTGAGTTAGGAATTTGGGAGTAGCTTACTTGGGTCTTCTGGATCTCTCGTGTCTGTCGGCAGCTGGCCTTAGAGCATTCCTAGCTGTTGGTTAGAAGCTTCCGTTTTTTTATCATGTAGGCCTTTCCGTTGGGCTGGTCAGGTGTCTTCATGACATGGGAACTGCCTTCCCCTAGAGTGAATAATCTTAGAAAGAAAGATAGAAACTACGGTGACTTTATGACTTGTCTTCAAAAGTAGTAGCATACTGTCACTTCTGCTTTATTCTATTAGTTAAAAGTAAGTGACTAAATTCAGCTTGCAGTCAAGGAGAGGGGAACGAGACTCCACCTCTTAAAGGCAGGAATAGCAAAGAATTTGTGGACATATTTTAAAACTACCATACGCCAACCTCTGGCCACTAATTGTTTACCTTCTTTCCACCTGCGGACAACCTCATTCTACCTCAACCCTCCCACAAAATCTGCTGGAATCTAAATCTGGTTCAGATGAGGCTTCTTGTATGTGGTAGTTCTTTAAGTGTAACTTCTTTCAGCTGTATGATAACCACTATAGGTCCTTCTATTAGAAAACAGGAAAATAGGAAGTGTAGAATAACTGCTATATACTTATATTCGAAAATGGGAAAAATAGGAGCCACTGGTTTATAGCATTCTGAAGTCCTCCTGGGTAGAGTTTGATAGTTCCTTGATTAAGGCCTGGGAAAAATTCTTCATGGCTCTTGGCACTGCCCTCTGAGTTATCCTTTTTCAGGAAAGGTAGCTCATGTTTGCAGCTGAATAGATTTCTCAGCCTGCTCTCTGCCTGTGGGAGTTTGGAGATAAAAACATTTCCATTCACTTTGTACTGATCTGTCTCTTTCAGTCCAAGCTAGTGGTGTTTCTGTTAACATGATTATCTTAAAAATTTTATTGGTTTCCTGTGAGTTATATTGGACTCACTCCATTAGACAAAAGCCATACCCAGAAGTTTCTTCAAGATATGCTTTTCTCTAACTTGGGCTTCTTCTGGGCCTGTTGAGGGACAACCCCTTTAAACTTCTTAGGAGGTCTGTTGAACTGAGTGGTTGACTGAAGCACTGCCTTGCGTCTTTCAGAGATCTTAATATAAGATTTTAAGGTTACACCCTTAGCTTCATCTTTAGACTGTACCTTCTTGACAGTGCTCTGGATTTTATTTTTGCCTGGAAGCTATTCGTAATTTTAGCATGGTGTGGTATCTGGAGAAGGAATTTTCAAAACCATCAAGTTCTGGCTTGTTTTTGTTTAACAGTGTCTCCTTTAACTTCTCTCTTTTCTCTTACATTTTACTGTAAGCAGCAAGAAGAAACCAGGTAGACCCCCAAATCTGCCTTGAAATCTCCTTAGTTAGATCACCCAGTTCCTTAGGTATATTTTCTCCTTTCCGTATTAATGAGAGTGTCTTTCTGTCACTACATAACAAGGATTCCTTTTTCTCCAGTTTCCAATAAAATGTTTCTCACTTTGCTTTAAGCTTTCATCCATAGCTTCTACTGTGGCCTGAATGTTCTTGTCTTCCCAAAATCCATATGTTGGAACTTAACCCCCACAGTGATGGTATTAAGAGGTGAGGCCTTTGGGAGGTGATTAGGTCATGAGGGAGCCCTTATGAATGGGATCAGTGCCCTTATAAAAGGGGCTGTGGGAGCCACGTGAGCACATAGAAGGTCATCCATGAGGAATGGGCCCTTAGCAGATACCAAATCCCAGCAGTGCCTTGGTCTTAGACTTCCCAGCATCCAGATCTTTAAGCAATAAAATTCGGTTTGTAAATTACACAGTCTAAGGTTATAGCAGCCCAAACCGACGAAGACCACTTCCTCAAAGGTCGTGATGCTTCTACAAAGTTTCTTCGCTACTTCTAGCTTTTACTCACTCCTCAAAGTTCATTCTACTTCCACTGCCTGATTTCAATGCTATTCCCACGTTTTAGGTTTTGTTATAGCATCACCCCAGATCCAGGCACCAAAATCTCTGTTAGTTAATGATAGTTTATGCAGAGCAAATTACTCCAAATTTAGTGCCTGAAAACAACAAACATTTATCTTATGGTTTCTGTGGATCATGAATTCTGGAGTGACTTACCTCTTGGTTCTGGAGTGAGATCTCTCAAGAAATTGTAATAAAGATTTGTGTCTGGGCCTGCAGTAATCCAAAGGCTTGACTGAGGCTGGAGAATCCACTTGCAGTTTCACTCTCCTGGCTGTTGGCAGGAGGCCTCAGTTTATGACATTGTGGAGCTTTCCACAGGGTTGCTTGAGTGCCCTCCATGATAAGGGATCTGGCTTTCTCCCACTGCGATTGATCCCAGAGAGAGAGAGAGTGAATGAGCTGGAAGTCACAATGTGTTTGTTCTATGATCTACCCTCAAAAACACTCCATTACTTCTACTATTTTTCTCTTCATTAGAAGTGAGTCACCAAGTCCAGCTCACTCTCAAGGGCAGAGAAATGAGGCTTCCCCTCTTGAAGGGAGAAGTATGAAACAATTTGTGGACACATTTGAAAACCACTACAGAGATTGTACCACTTTCCTGCTTAAAAACCCTTCAGTGGCTTTCTATAATACATAGAATAAAATTCTTTACTCCACTGCAGAGCCTTGGCTGGCCTCTGCCCATCCCATGTGGTGGATATTGGTTTGACATTTGCTCTCTTGCCCGCTATGCTTTAACCATTTCTGGTCTTACTTCATTCCTTGAACAGGACAGGCTCATTCTAAGAGCTTTCTGGGTTTTTTTTTATTTTAGCATATTATGGGGGTACAAATGTTACATGTGTTGCCTTTTCCCCCTTTCCCCTCCGGATTCAGAGCTTCAAGCGTGTCCATCCCCCAGATGGTGCGCATCGCACTCATTATGTATGTATATACCCATCCTCTCCCCCCCCCCTTTTTTTTTTGAAAAAAAAACCCAACTGTTTCTTCTCTCTAGAATGCTCTTGATTCCTGATGATTGCCATCCTGGCTACTTGCTATCATTTAGATCTCAGCTTAAATATCATTTCTTCATAGATGGAAGATCAACCAATTTCAGGTAGCTACAAAAATAGCTACCTGAAACTTTATATCACATCCTATTTTAACATTTTACATAGCATTCACATTAAAGATTTTGTTTTATTTACCTATTTATGTGATTATTGTGTGTTTCACCCCCTCTTTCACTAGAATGTTAGCTCTATGAGAGCATGGGCTTTTTCTTTCTTGTTCTGGCCTAGAATTTTATTTGGCATATAATAGTGTACAACAAATATATTTTATGTGACTGAATTATTCCTGTTTTACTCTACTGTAAACTTAATGGGGGCAGGATCATGTTAGTCTTATTCATTGATGCATCTTCAGAACCTGGCATCTAATAGATATTCAAAATGTGATGAAAAAAATATCGTAGATGAGTAAGTTTAGAGAGAGTAAATAAATTTTCTTAGACCACTTAGCTAGTAATGGCTGAGCCAAGACTCAAACCTAGGCCTTTCTATTAATTCTAAACTATTAATGCCTAAACATATAAAGCGCCTAGTTGCGTGAAGAGTAAAAGTGATTCTCTTCCTCTTCTCTTAAATTCCCTACTATGTTTGGTCTTTATAAATATACTGTATACATTATTTCAAAGTTATACTGAGCATACATGTACTGGTTGGGATCTATGTCTTTTAGGCCATGTCCTTTAATAAATATTCTTATATGTCAGCGTAGTTTGTGTACTAGTTTTCTAAGATATCTTGAAGATTTATATTTGTTTCAACAAGCTGAACTTGTTACCTTATGTATTTTATTTCAGGGCCTGGAACCAAGTGTTAAAACTTTGGAAATTTCGTTTGAGTCTGGTTCAACAAAATTTAGCAAAGTATAAAACGTAGATCACAAAGATTGTTCTAAAGTATCTAGTTAATGCAGTAAACATGTATGGCACAAGTACTATTTTGTTCAACCTGTGCACCATGGTAGGCCATAGAGCGGAATGCAAAGGGTAGAAAAGATGCTGTCTCTACTCTTATAGCAGCTCAAGTCAGTAGAGGAAGCTGGACCTGAAGTACTTTGGTTTTCTGTGGGTTCTGTAGATGTAATGATCTATCCTCTTCTACTTTTCTCCTGTCTTTCAGATTTGTTGAAAGATCTGGAGGGCCTCTGGAATTGAATGCCCCAGATAACTGCCCTCAGGTGAACTTGGAGTTGTAATTAATGAAAACATTGTCATGAGGAATGATACAGGATACTTTGCTGGTTGTCTCTGTTGAAACATCTCAAGCTGTTTATTTAGTCTATTGGGCTAGTCTTGTATGCTGGGCCTAATTTTCTTGTTTTTTTGTGATACAGCTTAAAATAAAAACATATTGAAGTAAAATTTAAGCAAATTGCTTTTATCTTTTATTTTTAGATCACCACACTTATTAATCATAAAAATAATACCAAAAAGTCTGATAAAACTCTGCAAGCAATTCAGCGTGTAGGACAAGCTGTCAACTTGGCAGTTGGAAGATTTGTTAAAGTAGGGGAAGCTATAGCCAATGAAAACTGGGATTTGAAAGAAGAAATAAATATTGCCTGTATTGAAGCCAAGCAAGCAGGTATGTGGATATTGATTTTGAAGGCTATTCATACCAGTTTTATTGCTTTGAGTATGATGACACATTATTGTTTTATTTTGAGTAAAGATGTATAGCTCTCTGATTATGGATGCCTAAGACATTACAGGCCTGGGTTAGCTTCTCTTGGCTCAAGTT
Source organism: Lepilemur ruficaudatus (assembly GCA_963574885.1). Lineage (NCBI taxonomy): Eukaryota > Metazoa > Chordata > Mammalia > Primates > Lepilemuridae > Lepilemur > Lepilemur ruficaudatus. The sequence goes on from CAUYRT010022756.1 coordinate 9,474, forward strand.
CTAAATCTGAAACATAGGACTCTTTCACTGGTTAGAGTAGTGATCTGCCAATGAGATGTGAGATAGAGAAGTGTGAGGCGTGGACTCTGCTCTCAAGGAGCATATTAGCCTACTTTCCACTACGTAGGAAGTGTGAATAAACATTAGTATGCACCAGTACTCTATAGCAAACAAAGCACAGTAACTTCAAACTTCATGATGTTTCACAAATCACTATAGCCGGTGGCACAGAAGCTTTTGAGAACGTGGAGTGTTTTGAGGGCTGAAAATAGTTCAGTTTATTGAAGTATCATTTATCCATTTATACTTTTAATAAATAATAACTGGGTGCTGGTGATATACCAGGCATTCTTCTAGTCTATAGGGATATAGCTGTGGACAAATCGGTCAAAAGTCTGCCCTCATGGAGCTTGCGTTCTAGTGAGGGAAGGTGATAGTGATAGTTATCATGAAGAAAAAAATAAAGCGATAGTTATGAAGAAAAAAATATAGCAGGGTAAGAGTTAGGAGACCAATGGAGGTTCTGTTTTTGAGAGGGCAGAGCTTCTCAACTTTGACACTATTGACATCTTGAGCTGGATAGTTCTTTGTTGTGGGGCTTGTCCTGTACATTGTAGAGTGTTTATCAGCATCCCTAGCTGCTACCTACTAGATGCCAGTAGATACCCTCTTCCCCCTTGTGACAACCAAAATATCTGCAGGCATTGTTGAATGTCCCTTGAGGGGTCAAAATGCCCCCAGTTGAGAACGACTGGGATAGGGGTTTAGGAGGACCTTCTAAGGAAGGAATATTGGATCAGAGACTGTCATGAAATGAGGGCCTCAGCTATGTGAATACTTGTGGGAGGGCATTCCTAGCAAGGAGAAGAGTGACCTTCTGGGCAGTGACAGGAACAGTGGACTCTATTCTAAGTGTTATGAGGGGCTAGTGAGAGGTTTTGTGTCTGGCAGTGACATGATTTCATTTGTATTTTAAAAGGATAACTGGTGGCTCCTGTATAGAGGACAGATTTTAAGGGGTATGAAGGTGGAATCAGAAACCAGTTGGGAGGCTGTTGCAGTGGTCCAGGTGACAGATGATGGTGACTTACACTAGGTGATGGCATTTGAGGTGGTGAAGGTGGTTGCATTTGGGTATATTGTGAAAGTGGAGCTGATATGATTTGCTCATGGTTTGGATATGGGATATGACAGAAAGAAGAGTCATGAATAACTTCAAGGTTTTGGGTATGAACAGCTGGGTAAATGCTGGTGCCATTTATTGAGGTGGGCAACCCTGAGGGAGGAGCAGCTGTTTTTGGAGGGTCACTGAGAGAGTGATTGTGATAAGTCCAAGTAAATATGGAGTGACCAACCAGATCATACTCAGTCCTGTATGTTGTATGAATGGCTTCAGGTATTATTCTATCTATAGGTAATAGGGAGCCATTGAGGAATTTTGAGCAGACAAAAGACATATTGTTTTGTGTTAGAAATTCTTCTGATAGTATCCTTCTGATAGTATGGAGGAAATGAATGAATGAGGGCCAGTTGATAGAGGGTTGAGATTGAAGGCAGGGAGATTAATAGGGAAGCTTTTATGATAAAACCAGCTAGACCAAGACAGTGTAATAGGTCTGTAGGGAACAGGAAAAGTACACAAAATATTCATTAAAGTGGTTGAACAGATAGAACTAGGTTATTGACGAAAGTAAAGGCAGGACTTTGGGTTGACTCTCTGGCTTCTAGCCATTCACTAGGATAGAGAATAGGTTTTATGTGGGACGCAGGGGGATGTCCTTATTCTATTCATAATTTATATTTTTCCTACTTTAAGAAAAAATTTCAAAGAGCCTACTGTAAGACATGTTCAATAAACCTATTAAAATAAGAGATGAAATAAATATACCAGAAACTTTGGCAAACATTATTATTTTAATTAAGCATGAAATTTATCTTTGTGCTTCCTGGAAGGGAAGACAAAAACGTGGGAGACAAAGGGTTATATAATTCTCATTGTTTGTTGAAAGGAAACAAACCAGCTTGTAAGAGGAGAGACTTTTTCCATGGTACTAAATTATTGTGTGGGTGCTTATGAAACAGACATTATATAATGCAGTGGACAATTCAACAGAAAATGTAGAGGTGTTTTTCATATTACTGTTTCTTCTAACAACCCTTGATTTAAGCAAGAGAAGGGGTTTTTTAATGAAAGGGCAACCTAAGTCCTGCTCTCCTTATTGGTTTTATAGTATGTCACTGTGCTCAGTGTAAGGTGAGAGACCAGGACATGGTACACTGACCCAAGTACTGTGTGGCCAGGCAACTCCATAGATGGAGTCTTTTGGAAGCCCTCAAGTGTCATGGGCTTCACACATCATCTGCTTCTTATAGTCACTCAGGTAAGAGGATGAGAATGATGCCTGCTGGAGTTATATAATATGGAAACGTTTTTTTTCTCATAACACATACAAATTTAAGACTTCATTAAATCCCTCCTGAAATGTTTCTGGCCCACTCAGCCCATACTAATCATTTTCTCCTCTGAACAAGTTAGCGTTTATTTGAGGGAAATAATATAAAGTGGGGATAAAGAACTAGAGCTTTAGAGTCAGACTGCCTGGATTTCAATCCCTACTTTTCCTGTTGCTAACAGTGTGATATTAGGCAAGCTATTAAATATTTTTAAGCCTCAGTGTTCTCATCTATAAAATGGGGCTGTTATGTTCATAGAGGTGTTTTGATATGATGCATGTATGCATTTGGCACAAAATAAGTACTCAAATATTAGTTGTCATAATAATTATTTTTTCTTATTTTTCTGTGTTGAACTCTTGCATTATGTTGTTACTTTTTACTTGGCTACTAGGCAAGGTTTATATTTTATGTGGAAGCTTAATAAGTATTTGTGTTTGATTTTGGGTTTTCCTATTAAAACACAACTGATTGCATATAATAAATTAAAAATGACAACCATGAAGCTATAAGATATGAAGCTTTGTGACTTTTTCACAGAACTAGTTTCTGAACAGTCTACACATTGAACACTTTTATAATATTAAGGAAGCATTTGACTACGTTGGTGGAGCTGACCAAATGTTACCATCTGATGAATTAAATGCCTAGGGTTGAGTCGGAAAAAAGAAAGGTTGAATAATGCCATATGTGCAGGCTCATATGTGATATCTTTGGTGATTGAGAACTGCAGGAAAAGTTGACAATATCTAGAGGAATGGGAAACATTTCATCCTTTCAGCTATTGCTGATAGAATGCAAACTGATGCTTTCCTCCTGCTCCTTTCTGTTTTCGTTAAGGTTTAGTTCTGATCACTTTTGTTGTCTGTATTATTTTGCCATAAAAACTTTGTATTAGTTACCTGTTGCTCTGTAACAAATTTACCAAACTTAGCAATTTAAAACTATAAACATTTATTATCTCACACAGTTTTTAGGGTCAGGACAGGGAGTGGCTTAACTGGGTGGTTTGGGTCAGTAGGTCTCATGAAGTTGCAGTCAAAGTGTCAACCCTGCCTCAGTTGTCTGAAAGCTTGGCTGGACTGCAGGATCTGCATCCAGGCCCCCTCCCATAGTTGTTGAGAGGCTTCACTTCCTTGCTGGCTGTTGGTCAGAGGCCTCAGTAGGCCTCATTGTATTAATAGTATGGGCTGCTTAGGACATAGAAGCTAGCTTCTTTTGGAGAGAGCTTCTTTTAGAAAGAAGAGACATAGAAGCTTCTTCTTTTAGCTGCCTTAGTTCTTTTATAACCTGATCTTGGAAGTGGCATACCATCCCTTCTGTCATACAAACCCTGGTACGATGTGTGAGGGATGACACAGGATTGTGAGTACCAGTAGGTGGGGATCATCTTGGAGGCTGGCTACCACAGAATCTGCATTACCAGTCTGTATCTTGTGGCTTATCTTTTGTGACTTCTGTGTCATTTCAAACTCCTGTTGTCTGCAACTAAATTTATTATCTCCCTTCCTATGCCCTTTTGGAATTTTCTTTAAGTGACAGGTTCACAACTTTGAAGCCATTTTTTCATTCTTCCTTTCTTTCTCATCACTGGTCAGATACTAATTTTGTGTTTTCTTTCCCCAGTATCTCCCAATCATCTTCTTTATTTTCCTATGGCTACCTGCCATCCTAGAAATGTCCCTACTATCTCACACCTACAATTGAAATAGTAGCCTGGCTTTAAGTCTCCCCTTTCCATTCTGTGCTATATGCTCACAGACTGATCTTTCTAAATATTGACTTTTAGCATGTTACACATTGTGGTCTGTCCATTAAGATTCCATTATGCATGCAGGTTTATTTAGGACTTAAAAAATTATCTTGAACACTGTAAGATACTTAAAAGTTTATCATTTTTATTTTATTCTTGTTAACTTTAACAGTAAAGAGGTTTGGAGACTATTATAGTCTTGAGGAGGCAAACATTTATATTATTTTATTGGTGGATATAATTGCTATTATAGAAACCAACAGGTTTGATAGTAACAGCGAAGAAAAGAATTTTTCAAGAGGGTTGGGAGTTCCTTTGGTAGAATGGTTTCCAATGGGTATCATAAGACGCATACATTCAAACAGCAAGCCTGAGTGAGGGTCAGCCTGTGGTTCGAATTCTTGGCAGGAAGGCTTCTGTTTTGTTTACTTTCCCCACTCAGAGTCCAGGCTGACAGACAAACTTGCGTATTGTTTCCCTTCGCCTGTTGGCAGTTCTTTCCAGGCCCCCTATTCATTGAGGATGTCATCCCTTGGGGCCCAAAGCCTTATATTTCTTCTTTCCCTGAGTGTCTCTAAAAACCCAAGCCCTTTCCAGTTGTGGAGATCAGCACTGACCCCTTTCCCACCTTCCTTCTGGCCTGGCCCTGGCCCAAGCCTTGGCACCTACTTACTGCTTTGGTTTTAGCTTCTTCTTTGGTTTTGCACTCCTGGGACTTCTCTTACTGTCTTGTAGAGCAGGAGACTTTTAGATTGTATAGTTTGCAGTGTCATTGGAAACAAAAATTATGATAATTTTGAAACTGGGTGAAGGTAAAATTTTTTCACAGTTCTTTAAGAATGTGCTGTTACTTTTGATTAGAAAACTTCATGTGGACAATCCCTCTGATCATCAAGGTGAAATTATTTTCTTGTTCCTGAAGTAAAACTCCAAAGCCAGGTTTCTCCCCATCATGCTCATTACCTTGAAGATTAAAGTCTAGATTTTAATTTAAATGTGTCTTACTACCAATTTAACTTTTCCTCTTCCCCTTTCTTATTAGGAGAAACAATTGCAACACTTACAGATGTAACCAACTTGAATCACCCCAAATCTGATGGCCAGATCACAATTTTTACAGACAAAACAGGAGTTATAAAAGCTGCAAGATTACTTCTTTCTTCAGTGACAAAAGTGTTGTTGCTGGCAGACCGAGTAGTCATTAAACAGATAATAATATCAAGAAATAAGGTACTTGCCTTCCTGGTGTTGCTATACTTTTGCCTTTCAGTGTTCTCTTCAAAAGAGTTTTTTAGATTAATTGCAGGTAATTTGGCAATGCTTGTCTATTATAATTATTTATAACTCTAATTATCTATAGTTTAAAAGTAGTATTTCTTCTATCCCTGTAATTCTTAAATGATGTGTGTACTGGGCCTAAACTTTTGAATGCAAATAATGTTTCTTCTCAGAAAATCATGATCTACTTGTTGAGGCTTGTTGGTAAAAGCTTTAAATGTGTATAACATTTAAAAAGAAAAGCCGAGCACCATGGTCATGTCTGTTGTAGAAACCTAGTTAATAAAAAATACTGAATTCTTCAGTCTTTTTGTTTTTCCAAATCAGAGAGTAACAAATTATAAATTTAAGACTAAGTTAAATCAGTGGAAACCATAATTATCCACAGCTACAAAATTTCTGTATACAGAGTCCCTAACTATTACTAATCACAAAATTTAGAGAATGAATTTATACTCTTCCAGTCCAGAACTCCTACTAGTCTCTTAGGTAATGGTTGTGCTTCTCGATCATCCAGGAACCCAGGGTGTACATGATCACTTCTTTTCTTGGATCATTCCTTAGGCAAGGGGGAGGGCAGGCAGCCAGGGAAGGGGTTGTCCTAGTAGAGTTTGAGGATGAAACACCTGATAAGTGTTGAGTGAATCAAAAAGTGTAAGTTTAAAAAGTAATTAGAGGGCGAGGTGTGGTGGCTCATGCCTATAATCCTAGCACTCTGGGAGGCTGAGGCAGGAGGATTGCTTAAACTCAGGAGTTGGAGACCAGTCTGAGCAAGAGCAAGACCCATCTCTACTAAAAATAGAAAAATTAGCTAAGTGTCATGGTGCACGCCTGTAGTCCCAGCTACTTTGGAGGCTGAGACAAGAGGATCACTTGAGCCCAGAAGTCTGAGGTTGCTTTGAGCTAGGCTGATACCACTGCACTCTACCCTGGGCAACAGAGCAAGAAAATGTTTCCAAAAAAAAAAAAAAAAAAGTAATTGGAGATGTGAATCTGGCAGAGCCAGAGGAATAGAAACAACCTTCCTCTGAAAGAGGTTTGCTGAGTGGTGGTAATGTGCCTTATCTGTGTTAGTTGCCTGGACTTCCTGAGCTGCCCGGGCAGATTAATATGACAAATATTCATCATATCCTCATTAAAAATAAGTAAACACAGGATATCTGTGTTTTTTTAACCTATCTTGGTCTGACTAAAATTAATCCAGTACTGTTATTTTAAAGAAAAATATTTGAAAATATGTTTTTTCACATTTATTTACTTTATTTCTCATGTCAAGAAAACACAATACATTGTCTATTGGCTCTGCTACAGATTCACATTCTCTATTCATCCCTAACTGCCAAAAGCTTCTTGGCAAGTAATTTATTCAACACAGGCCATTCCTGACTGGTCCAAACTGTTTTCCTGCTTGTAAAGTCCCAAACCTCCCTTTCCACTCCTCACTCACAGATGACCTTCCTTCTGCTTTCCTGGGACGACTGGGGTTCCTGCTCTCCCGGTTCACAGAGCCTTAAGGCTCCTCTGTGTTGTCTTTCATCCTTACCCCTTCCTAATTCTCTGAAGATTTGATTACTGCAGTCCTGCCCATCTCCATCTTCTCTAGACTTGGCTGCATAAATGATCTCTTCATTTGTGTATTTAGTTGTTTCGTTAATCCGTTTTCCTTTTCATTGTCGAGTAAGCCCACCTCTCCTCATTCTAAAAACAAGTCATTCCCTAAATGATCCTGACTTTTCAATCTGCCTCTTCTTCTCTGATCCCCTACTTTTCTGTCTTCTTTTCTGGCTCTCCTTTTTCAGCTTGCCCCTAGAATTTAGAATTTCCTTTTTTTCCCTTCTCTCCTCGGCTTTGACAATCTTAGTCTCTTTCCTATCTATCATTCAATAATAAAATATTCTCTGTTTTGCAGGTTCTTGCAACTATGGAAAGACTAGAGAGAGTGACTAGCTTTCAAGAGTTTGTCCAAATATTTAGTCAATTTGGAAATGAAATGGTGGAGTTTGCACATCTGACTGGAGATAGACAAAATGTATGTATTTGCCACATTTTAAAATCTTCAGGTAAATGAATACTTTTTAGTTTGGATAGAGGTGTTATCTTTGGGACCATTTAGGTTGGTTTCTTTCCTTGTTAAATCTATAATCTTGGTCTCAAGAGCCTTTCATAAACAAGCCAGGATAAAGTAAGTAGCTCTGTATGCTTTTTTCGCACACATGTAACAATTAATTATGTTTCCACCTCTCACACTGGGAAAGGTCATACTTGCCTTCAGGGCACAACTTAAGTATTTCCTCTTTTATGAAGCTTTCCATTTAACTCCTCTACCAGGGCTCAGGCAAATACATTGAGTCATCATATGTATTCTTACAGTATCTTGTTATGTGTTTCTGTTACACTTACCACACTGATTAATAACAATAACTCAAGCCATTAATTATTTACACTGGCTGTGTATTAGATACTTAGTCTACATGATCTCATCTAATTCTCAAAACTTCTCTGTGAGGTAGGTATTGTTATTACTGTTCATTTACATATGAGGGACTGAACCTGAGTGGATAATAAATTTTCTCAAGGTCACTATGCTAGCAGATTGAGCTCAGTTATGTCTGATTCTAAAGCCTGTAGTTCTCACACTACAACATGATATTAATTCTTCATGGGCCTATTCCCCAATTCAGACTTTAAGCTCTTAAATTTAAGCAGGTGGAAGATCATATATATCTAGGATTTACTTTCCTTTTGGGGTATTTGTATATGAGTCCATCTTCTCAGCGGGTTAAATATATAATAATTGTTTCTTGAAATGCTTCTGAGTATAGTCCCATAGTTTACTGCATTAGTTTTGGACAAGAACTTTCCTGGTTGCTATTATAGTTGGGAGATGGGTATTGGCCTGGAGAGTGACAGGCTGGATAATGGCATTGGTCTCTAATACCTAAGCTGCTTTTATAGGCACCTTAATATTTCATTTTCCATTCTGCCAACATTGTTTTGTATAAAATATTTTTTCTTTTCCTTCTCTTTCTCTTCAACTTCCTCCTCTTCTCTCTCCCCCCATAAAAATTATTTGCTTGACTATTTTCATAATAATAACAGCTTATCACCTAATATTTTCTTGATTACTTGAGCAAGCTTCATAGGCATGAATCATACGTTCTAAAACCACCATCCTTCACTTACACTTTTTGCAGGATCCTCTTCAGCCTCTGGACATAACCATTATTTTGATTTGTACTTAGAAATTTGGTTTGGAGAGCCTTTATTTTTTTAAATTCTTGTAAGATTGTGATCTAATACTTTAAAACTTGTGTACACTTTGGCTGAAGAGTTACCTGTTTTTAAAATTAAACTCATCAAATTTGGAGCCCTTGAAACTTACTAGCAGCCATTTTGGCATCTTTGTTTGTTAAGTGCTTCTCCTGGATCATTTTTATGGAATATGCATCCTGGGTTCAAATGCTTTTTCATGTAGTGTGATCAAAATTTTCTGAAAATAGCTGTAGTACAAATTTATTCTATTCAGTTTATTCAGCAAATATTCATCAGCTGCTTGCTGTGAACCAGGTACTATTCTAGATGTTGGGGATACAACAGTAAATAAAAAGACAAAAATTTCTGTGTTCATGGAGCTTACGTTTTAGTGGGGAGTGGGAGGAGATAGACTATAAAACAGAAACATGTTTGATGTCTTCAAAGAATACTGAGGAGATAATGGAGAGGCCAAACTGGATAAGGACTTTGGCTTTAAGTAAAATGGGGAGCCATTGGAGGTTTCAAGTAGGCAAGTGACATTTCCTGACATGTTTTAATGATATCACTCTAGCTGCCAAGTTGAGAATAGTTTTTAGGGAGATAAGGTCAGAGTCTGGGAGACCACTTGAGAGGCTATTATAGTAACCCACTGAGGGATAGTGGTGCTGTGGACAAAGGTGGTAGAAAGTGGCAGTGATGAGAGCCTTACCCAAGCCAGGGTAAATACTTTTGGAGGTACCGGGATGCTTCACGTAGTGCTTCTTGGACCATCTGGATTTTATGAAGGCCTCTGTTTTGTCCTGTGGACCAGCCCTTTTGAGTAGAGATGTCATATTTTTCAGTCTTTTGCTATCACCATGTACAGTATGTGGTGTCATATGTGGCTTGCAAGTATTATATATGGCATATACACTTGATGCATTGTCAATTAGATCCACAGGTTGTTTTGAAAGAAGTCCTGTCCAAAATGATAAAGACTAGAGGAATGGGTGGAAATTTTAGAAGCAACCTCAACCTTTGTTTCTGATAGGTGCCCATGATGGATGATATTCACATGTAGGACACATTGCTTTGAGATGCGATCTGAATTAGCTTTTGAGTTATGTGCAGTTTCTCATGAACTAAATGTAATTCGATCTCTATCTACTATTAAAGGAAGCTGTATTAGGATGCAAGTGAGTGAGAGTGATATTATAATAGGGATAACTCTGAATCTATTCTAATTTATTAAAACAAATTTCAAAAACAAACCATTTTCAAACTTTAGATTTTTTCTTATTTGTAAGAAAGGGCTTTTAACCCAACTCACAAATGAAAAAAAAAAGACGAATTGTGACAGGCAAAAATTTTATGTAGTTCAGACTTCAGTGTCCATAAATATTTATTGGAACACAGCCATGCTCATTTGTTTAATGTATTATTTATGTTTGCTTTCACATTACAATGGCAGAATCTAGTAGTTGTAATAGAGATCATATGGCTCAGAAAGCTTAAAATATTTATCTAGGCTTTTATTGAAAACATTTGCTAATTTCTGATTTAGATACAGTAACCAAACCATTATCAGAGTGTTTTGCTATAGATTTGATCAGCAAGTTTTTAGGTACCCCACATAATAGCACACATTCTATTGAGGGCTCCATGAAGAAAAAGCCCCTTCAAAAACTCAAAACACAATGCTTGCTTAAGTGTTCATAATCTATCTGTTAATAGTGGGGGAAAATTATATACCCAAGAAACGTCTTAAGAACATTTCAGAACAGCATATTGGTTAAGATTAGGACAAACAAACCTCATATTGAGATGCATCAGCAGTTAGATGGGATTCATTAGACACGGTCCCTGAAAGAATTGACTTCTAAGTCTCTGTTTTGAAAGAAATAATAGTCAGTAGGTGCTGGCAAATAAGTCACTTTTAACTAAGTAAGACATGGGCTGGGTGTTTCTGGATAGGAGTGAGGTGTGTGCACTTGGGCACGAGGATGTCCCGTGTGGCAGACCACCAGAATGCAAGGCGTGTGCCGCCACCTCCTCTATCTCAGTTTCTGGCTCTACTGACCCTACTAAGAGTAGCTCTTTTTTTCTACTCATACTGTGTTGATGTATTTAGATCAAAACAGTGACAATTTATAAAACTTTATCCTGTTCTGTTTTTTTTTCTTACCAGTATTACTAAATTTTTGCATATTATTAATGTTGAATAAATGATTTTGCAAGAAGTGGGATTGTTTACATAATCTTAGACTGCTCAGTGATTTTATTTCATATTTAGGATTTGAAAGATGAAAAGAAAAAGGCAAAAATGGCAGCAGCTAGGGCAGTTCTTGAAAAGTGTACAATGATGCTTCTCACAGCTTCAAAGGTAAGAAGATTTTTGTTTTTACTGTGTTATACAGTAATAAATAGAAAATCTGATTCAATACATTTAATTTACATATTTTACATTTTTAAAATGATCACAGTGATAACTTAGAACATAGGCCCAAATAGTCAAATCTCAGTTATTGTTTACAAGGATGCTAAATTTTCTTCCCCAATTCCAAATGGTAATTAAGCCATGAGTCAGCTTGGATTAAGCAGCTAAGCAGAAGATGATATATTAGGTACTGTGAGTCAAAGCCTGTCAGACACAGTCACTACCTCAGGGTTTTGCTAGTTTCATTGAGGAGCCAGTATACATGCTCTAGAAAAAGCTGAGCAAGTTAGGATCTGTTAAGTAACAGTGGAGTATGAAGTCAACCCTTTGTTTATTCTGTAAATTCATTTCTGTAATTCCTTTTACTCTCAACAAAATTGTCATCATGAGTTTGTATTTCGAAAGCAACTGGTCAACAAGTTGGTGTAATGCAAGAATGAACTATAATAGTAAATGTGTCATTAGCAGTTTGTATAGAATTGCCTTTTCTTTTGAGAGTATTTACTCTATGCTAGGATCAGTAAAGCCGCAAAAACAGAGACTTCATGGAGCCCACTTGGAAGGCTCTGTTCTATCTGGGCCCTTGGGTAGTTTTTCATTTATATTATTTTTTAAAAGTCATAGATGCATCCACAACATGTTTTATCTCTGTTCATTTTTCTTTCCTCCTTCTTTTTTAGTTCTTGAATATGTAAGGCAACATTTTAGAATAGTTTTAATCATGATGAAGAGATAGGGGTTTTTTCCCGCAAAAATTTTAAGTAACATTATTAATAAAGTATAAAGGTATAGTTTTGCACTCTGCATTTTTCACTTAACCTTGCTATCACTTTTTACTCATCCTGCTTCCACTTTAGTGAGGAGAAGCAGCTGAGTGAGCCAGGGACCCAGGAGATTTTGGTAAAGAACCATTTTTATTAGCATGACATGTTCTCTGTAAGATTTTGTGTGTTATGATATGAATCAAATATTAAAATTTTTCAATTGTTTTGAAGACATGTCTCAGACATCCCAGCTGCGAGTCAGCCCATAAAAACAAAGAAGGTGTATTTGACCGAATGAAAGTAGCATTAGATAAGGTCATTGAAATTGTGACTGACTGTAAACTGAATGGAGAGACTGACATTTCATCTATCAGTATTTTTACTGGAATTAAAGAATTCAAGGTAAGAATAAAGACAATATTTTTGATTTTTTTCTTTTCATTTTAAAGGAACATTATTATATATAGTATTCATATTTTTGTGTAATGTTTCAGATTGATGCTTCAAATGCAGATCTCTTTAAAGTAGTGCCACTATGTACAAACCTAATGTTCAGCAATATTTGACTTAGTGTTACATTTACAGAGAATACTGGTCTTTGGTTATAGCAGTTACTCTGACTCTATTTAGCTGTATGGCTCGGCGGTAGCCTTCCCCTTCCTGCTCAACATTTAGAAGGATGTTCCCTTCCCATTTTTTTGAGCAGGGCCATATCATTCATGGATGATGACAAGTAGCATATCATTTCTGCTCTTCCTTATGCTGTGGGGTTGACACTTTAAGACTATAGTAATGGTATTAGCAGTAATTAAAATTTAAAAATAAATGGTAATACACACTAATATTTATCAAGCCCCTACTCTGTGCCAGCCCTGTTCTGAGTGCTTTGAATGTATGAACTCATATAATCCTCTCAGGAACCAGAGCTACAATTTGAAACTAGGCAGTGTGACTGACTTCTCATCAGAAATCAGAGAGATGGTGAAGATGTTCTGTGGGTAAAAGATGTTCTGTGAGGCCAGGTGCGGTGGCTTACGCCTGTAATCCTAGCACTCTGGAAGGCTGAGGTGGGCGGATTGCTCTAGGTCAGGAGTTTAAAACCAGCCTGAGCAAGAGTGAGACCCTGTCTCTACTAAAAATAGAAAGAAATTAATTGGCCAACTTAAAATATATAGAAAAAATAAGCCGGGCATAGTGGCACATGCCTGTAGTTCCAGCTACTCAGGAGGCTGAGGCAGGAAGATTGCCTGAGCCCAGGAATTTGAGGTTGCTGTGAACTAGGCTGACACCACAGCACACTAGCCCGGGCAACAGAGTGAGACTCTGTCTCAAAAAAAAAAAAAAAAAAAAAAGATGTTCTGTGGGTAAAAGATGTTCTGTTCTAGTGTCTGAGTCAGGCCCTAGGAAATCATCTAGTACAATCCCCTCATTTAACAGATAGAAAAACTAAGACCCTGAGAAGTTATCTAATATGCTAAGAGTTACCATTGTCTGTAATAGACAGGGCTGTGACAGGGTGGTATTCTTTCCATCTTAACTGCACTTTGACTTTTAATTGTATGAAGGTCTAAGTAAGAACATGGGGTGAAAGAAAGTAATGAAAATATTTCTTTTTAGGAGCCATGCTCTTAATAAATATTTAGTCCCATGCTGCCCTTTTAGGTGGATGTAATTATATCCATTTCTTTGGGGAGGAAAGCTAGTAAGTGGTAGAACCCATCTTTAGGCCCAGGACTCTCTAATCCCAAAGTCCATGACCTTTCAATTTATACCTCTAGGTTTGTTTATCTGATGCCAGTCCTACCCGTAAGTCTCTTCCTGAGGGGAAAAAAGCTGCAAGGACCAATAATTCTCTTAGAAATTTTATTGCTGAAAGGGATCTTAGAGATTATTTTTCTAATCCTCTCTTTTTATGAATGCAGATGGAAGAGATGTGTTGTCAAAGGATAATTAGGGAAATAAGTCAGGTTAGAACCAGGTATTTCACCTCTTGCCTCTGCATTTTTGCTCTGGATCAGGCTGAATGTGGCTGCCTGTGGCTGCTGCCCCTTTTGTGATCAGGCATCCGGAGGCAGAACTGTTACAAATAGGCTCAGTCTCAGTGGTTATCTCTTTGACATTTTACTTTTGTTTTGATGGAGAGTATAATCTGTGGAGGGAAACTGGATACTTTGCTATATTTGGTGCTGTGAATATATGGACAAATCTTATGAAACCATATCAGTGAATAGCCTTCAAAAACCCCACAAAACTCTACTAAGTTACTATCTAAAAACATGTCTATGTTCTTTTTAAAGGGACAACTTAACAGAAATGGTGTGAGGTCAACATAACTGATTTTTATGTTTTAATTTCTGTTTAAATTTTCTGATCCTCACTGTCAATTCTATACCTTGCTATTTTCTACATTCTTAGCTTTAAAAAAAAATTCCTGTCTACCTAGGATAGACTGATTACTAGACACAACTTAGACCTAGAGGAGAAGGGAAAACAAGCACTCCCCTTTGGCCTCTTGACCTTCCCAAACTTTAGTATTTTCATGGTCATGTTAAAATGGATCATATGTAAGGATTAACTTGAAGTAACATCTGTGAAAGTACTTTAAAGTGCTAAACAAATGTAAGCTATACTTATTATCACATTCATTGTAACCACGATATTGAGCATCACTGCTTATTGCCCCTTGGCCTAAGTTGTCTCTGACATATTTCATGAACCAAAGGTTAAATAAGGCAGAAGTGGCAAAATGTATCTTAGAAAGCTGAACGAAAGAAAGACTCACAAGTGAGCATGTGTTCATCACACATTCAAGGAACTCCAAACAGGGTGGCAGAAGCGAAAGGTTGCTTGGGAGTTTAGGGGTGAGATAGATTATTAGGTTTATAAAGATAAAACCATAGAGGATTTTGTGCTATACCATAGAAATTTGGGCTTGAATCTTTATAGATAGTGAGGAGCTGATTAGAGGGAGGTGGCAATATCAGCAGGTTTACATTTTAGAGAGATTGTACAGGCCTCCTGGTAGAGGATGTTTGGGCCAGTGAGGTGCTGTTGGGTTCATCAAACAAAATGTAGAGAGACCAGTTAGGTGACTTGGAGAGTCTTTGCTGAATTAATAAAGGAAAAATTTATGCCTTCTCCAGTCCCAATCATACCCCACACCTTCTACACCCATCCTCCTGGGCTCAGCACATATCATATTTGGGAGTAACATATTAATATCTTACAGGACTTTGCCTAGGCACTTTCTCAGATGCAAATCCTTTACCTGGAGGCTGGTTCATGTTTCCTACCAGTTGCTACACGATGATACTCTTTCTGCCGTAGTATTCACTGATCTCTTGGAATGTCACTGTGTTAATGACTCTGGGAATGAAGCTTTGCATGGCCATTGATACCTCTTGAGCAATGTGTCCTTCTGGGTTAGTGGAGAATATAGTTATTATTGGAGGCTGTATTTTCCTTCTGCTTAGGGAAGAAATTCCTAATGTTTTCCTGGGTACTGTTAGAAATTACAGCCCATTTTGGTCAGGTTGGAATATTGACTCACATGGATATATATCCTTTTTGTTCTCAGATGAATATTGAAGCTCTTCGGGAAAATCTTTATTTTCAGTCCAAAGAGAATCTTTCTGCAACATTAGAAGCCATCTTGGAGCGTACGGAGGACTTTACCGATTCTGCTTACACCAGCCATGAGCACAGGGAACGTATCTTGGAACTGTCAACTCAGGCGAGAATGGAAGTGCAGCAGTTAATTTCTGTGTGGATTCAAGCTGTAAGAGCTTTTTTTCATCCAAGTAAATCTTATGTAATAGTTTTTCTCTAAAGTTTTGAGAGATACAGAAGCTAACATAGTTACCGGGAGTATGAATTTGGTCCAGGATGGGACAAGGGTGTCTCATCCCTTTTTTTCCTCCTGGTTGGCCAAACTATCCTTCCCATCCAGCTCTCACAGTACTTGACATTTCCAGGCTCACTGTTTCTCATCCTGGCCAGTATGAATTCTGTGCCTCTGTCACCAACACTAGTTGACCCTATTGTCCCCACTCTTCTACCAAACTCACCTCTGGAAAATTATTCCCTAAAATCCTTCTTCAGAGTGAAGAGCAGAGGAGTAGACCCCCACCTAGAGGTTCTTGGGACCTGAGTCTTATTGTTGGAGCCATTTAGATGTGCACAGTTCTTAACTCTGAGGACAACTGATTTACAGACACAATGCTTTAGAAAACTTACTGAGGTCTAGAGGCAGTGAAGACAAGGGTAGATCCAGCTACCCAAAGATTTTTCACCTTTGCACAGATTCCTGGTCTCAAATTGGTGGGCAGCCACATCATTAGCCTTAAATAGGCAGCTAGTGTGCTTAAAACACAGGTGGTTATTTGGGTAAGAGTGGCCAGTACTGACAGAAGTGGGCCAGCATAGGAAGTGTGTGCACAATCTTTTATAGCAGATGAATTGCAAAATTGAGAGACAAAGCCTTGGGACATGTCTCTGGCACCATTTATTTATTTCTTAGACCTAAGCTTTGTCAAAAAAGTATTTAACATGGTTTATAACATACAGTAGGAATAGAACAAATCTGAAATCATGAATAAAGCTTTGGCAGTAAGGACAAAGAAGGAGGGTGAATATGGTTGAGATTGGGACTTTTTTGTAAATGTATTGATTTATGAATGAAAGTAGACATGAATCATAGATTTTTCAGATATTTTCTTGGCATGAAAACAGTACAATGCTCATATAACAGGGAATATTGCCCTAGAGTGGTGTAAGAGATTTGAGCAGTATTTTGTGTTTAGTTGGAATTATCTGTGCGATATATAATCTAAAGTATAGATTGCTTCAATGTTAAATTTTGTTCTCAACATTCACTATAAATAGTTTCTTGTGGCCAGGCACCGTGGTTCATACCTGTAATCCTAGCATTTTGGCAGATAAGATGGGAGGATTGCTTGAGGCCAGGAATTCAAGACCAGCCTGAGCATGAGTGACACCCCATCTTTCCTCAAATTAGAGAAATTAGCTGGGCATAGTGGCATGTGCCTGTAGTCCTAGCTACTTGGGAGGCTGAGGTGGGAGGATCACTTGAGCCTAGGAGTTTGAGGTTGCAGTGGGCTATGATGACACCACTGCTCTCTAGCCCCAGGTGATAGAGCGATACTCTGTCTCAAAAAAAAAAAAAAAAAATTTCTTGTGATGAAATGCTCTGTGTTGGGAATTCGATTCTATCAATACTTAAATTTGCAATTAGCACCCTTCACATACTTTGCAAGTGCTCAGATCTCTGATTCTACATGCCAGATATATTTTTCATTCATTCATTTTTTTTTTTTAGCAGTTGTTACTGAGTGCCTTTTACATGCCAGGCACCAGAAATCTAAAGATGAATAAAACAAAGTCTTTGCCTGCAAGGATTTTACTATGTAGAAACCTATAGAGAGTTGTGAGATAAGTATAAAAAGCTTTGTAAGTGTCCTAAGAGAAGGTAGAGATTATGTGTTGAGAGAGTTTGAAGGAGGATGAATTTATATTTAGGGAGAGGAGTCAAGAAAGCTTCATGAAAGTATTGACATTTAACTTTGGTTTACTCATGCAAAGAATTGAACGCCAACTACCTGCCATTTGCTGTGCCAGGTACTTGGATTCAGTGGTGAGTGAAATAGTGACAAGCCCAGCTTGCATGGAGCTCATATAGGCCTAGTGGGGAAGATAGACTTTAAACAAATGAACAAATTAAAAAAAACCCTCAAAAATAAATATGTAATTGCAAACTGGAATGATTACTTAGAGGAAAGATGAGTGCAGGTAAGAAGATGGTCTAATTGAGATTGTGTGATCTGAGAAGGCCTTTCTGAGAAGGAGACATTGTATAAGGTCTTAAAGATGAATAGGATTTTAAATTTTATCTTGGTTAAGGGATGAACATTCTAGGCAGAAATAAAAGAGATTAGTTTTAGATGTGATGAATTTATTAAAGAAAATTAGGTTTTAAAAATTTACCTCTTTATAGTTAGCATAGAAAAATATAACTATATAACTAAAATTTTATTTTTTACTCTATCCTTAAACAAATAAATTTCAAAAATTACTACTTATACTTCACAGAATGATATTAAAATTTATTATAATTTATAGTTCAAATAAAATTTGAATTAACAGATTAAAAAGATGAGGTAACACTACATATGTACTTTCTGAAATTTTTAGCAAAGCAAGAAAACAAAAAGCATTGCTGAAGAACTGGAACTCAGTATTTTGAAAATTGGTCACAGGCTTAATGAACTTAAGAAAGAAGTAAGTATAGTTTGAAATTTAGCCTCTTACTGTTCTTTGTAAATTTTCATGTTGTATGGTTATAGTATGTATGAAATGTATTAGTGTTAGTATGCCCATGTGCCTAGAAAATGGTTTTAAAAGTTTTCCTTTGACATAGTTATTTTGAAGCCACCATTTTATTAGAGCCATCATTTTCAAAGCTTGTATGTGAATGTGCATAGCAGCTTTATTCATAACAGCCAAAAACTGGATATAAGCCTAGATTTCTGTCAACATGAGAATTGATAAATGAATTTGGGAATAACTCTACCAAATACCATTTAGCAATAAAAAAAGAATAATACTGATACATGTAACAATATAGATGAATCAGTAAGACATTATACTGAGTGAAGGAAGCCAGGCACAAAAAAAGTATACATAAAATTCTATTTAGAAAAAAATTCTAGAAAAGGCAAAAATTATTTATAATGACAGAAATCAGATGAGTGGCTACCTAGGGTCAGAAGTTGGGGTATATTTACTACAAAGGGGATGGTAAAACTTTTTGGAGAAGATTTGGGAAGATTTCTCTGTTCCCTGAATGAAAACTTGGTCCTCTTATGACTTACTTGGCCACTGTCAGGTAATTGAAAGTCCTGTGGTCACTTTAAGTCAGGATTCACAAACTATGATTGAGCTGTCTGTTTTTGTATGTAGAGTATTTCAGGACACAATTCTGCCCTTTTGTGTACACGTTGTCTGTCTACTGTTTTTGTATTACAATAGCAGAGTTGAGTTAGTTGTAATATAACTACTGTGTAATGTAACTGCTTTCAGGCCTATGTGGCCTGAAATTTTGACTCTCTGACCTTCTATAGATAAAGTTTGCCAATTCCTGCTTTAAGTCATAAAACCTAAATCTCATTTCAAAAATTAGAATGTTCACTCCAATATATTAGTCAGTTTTTTAGTATTCATTAAGTTGCAGGACTTCTCTCCTGTTCACTACTCCCCTAGCCCTGTACCTAGAGCTTTTGGGGAAGATGTGATCTCTTCTCTCTTTTTCACTCCCTTCACCCTCCATTATGTAGCCACCGTTTATGATTTTTGCCAGGTTCTGGAACCAGGGAGAGAAGAGAAGAAGTTGAGAGACAGAAAGTTCTTAGTGACCAGTGCCCTTATAAGATGGCTTTGGGCTTGCTAGACTTTTAAAGTTGACTTTCTCTCTCATGGGTACTTTAGTGTGTTCTTCAGATACTTTCCTGTCCCCACCCCCTAATGCCCATGCCATGTTGCTCCACCCCACTTTGAGGTGTGCCTGGAGGTGGAGCACCCATAAGCTCTCCAAACAGAGAGCTGCTTCATGAAAACCTCTCCTCTCCCTTAGCTCTAATTTCTTAATTCTTTTTTTTTTTTTTTTTTGATTTTTGAAGAGGGTCAAGGACTCAAGAAAATGAAACTGGTTTTTGGATTTTCTTAATAAATGGTATACATGGTGATCTGTTTTACATCTTACTTGGTACTGATACTTTTATTGAAACCTCCGTTTAAACATTCCATTAAAGATAGAAGAACATGATTTTCTATGCCATATTTAAAGCCTACCTATTTTATTCTAGCCTATTCAATGTTAACTAAAGTATTGTTAACATCCTATCAGTAGAACGTAAAATCCTTTGGTGACAGACTGAATGACTTTCCACAGGCTTCATTTTCCTTATCTCTTAAATGGGAATAACCACATCAACCTTGAAGAATTCCTATAAGGGAGATAATGTATATAAAGCTGCTGTCAGGACATTGCACACAGCAGGAACTTCACATTTGTTCTCTCTTCCTTCCATACAGTTGTTAATGAGTTGCCTTCAGAACCATTTGTAAGAGTTACATGACCTTGGCAAGTCACTCAATCTCTGTGGACTTGTCTCATAGTCTATAAAATAAAGGGCTGGCATTAGATATTCTCTAAGGCCTTGCAGGTTAAATTAAATCCTTTTAAATTCTTATATGGCATTTAGTTTCCAAAGGAAAGTGAATTTTAACGTCTTTGTTTCTGACTGTAATTATTCTCACTTGGTTGCATGAATGCACACTACCCTATTGTTATTTTATAGAAAGTCCTATAATTTGAATTGACATTGGACTACTTCCAGAGAAAAAGAAATCACTTCATTCAAATAGGTTTAATTCAAAGTCAGATTTTTCTTAGAACAATGTTATTAAAAATGATCTGTTTCTAGACAACCCCAAAATAACTTGTCACATCATTTAAAAAAAGGCAGGATAAGAAGAAAAGATTTTGAAGTTAATAGTGTCCCAATGAGAGTCAGTAATGCTTAAAATCCATTCCACGCAAAGTTAAATAAAACTTCAGTGTTTTTCTTATCCTTTTATCTATTATTTTATATTATCCTGGGACCCAGTTTGTTTATAGGGGTAGAGAGTAAAGTTCTGGATAGCAATTATAGACAGACTGCAACCTCCCTGAGGTTGTACCTACCTGTCATGTATGTCCAGCCTGTCTAATACAGTGCCGGCCATAATGTAGGTGTTAATAAAATTCTGTTGACTACCTAATTGACTAAATCTCCCATTGGTACTTTACCAAAAGTATGGTAAAAAACTTATTAATGATCATGAACTGGCATTTGATTTTCCCCTTAGTACTCTGAATACCACACTTTTGATACTGTTCCATTCCTCTGACCAACTTTAAGAGCAGCAGAGGCATTTTTTAAGTAAGAGAGAAGCTATGTGGGAAAGATCTGGCTGATAATAGGATGAAAAGTGTACCAGGCTGCTCAGCCACCCAGTGACCAGTTCATCTTATACAAACAGCATTACTACCAGCCCCAAGGGATTCAAGGATGAATTAGACACTACTCCTGCCTTTTGGAGAAACTATACGCTCCCCAATGCTACACAACTCCTGCTGTTCCCACGGGGACCTCAACACTTTCCCCTCAGTGCAACAAGTGGGACTGCTTTGAGATTTCTCCTCTTTAATTTTTAAAGTGCTTATGAGGTGCTTGGCCACAAAACCTTATTGTTTGTTTTTTTTCCTTCATCATCCTTCACCCCTTACATCTGCAGCTTCATAATACAGCAACACAGCTGGCAGCAGATCTGTTAAACTACCATGCTGATCATGTGGTTCTAAAAGCATTAAAATTTACTGGAGTAGAAGGAAATTTAGAAGCTTTGGCTGAATATGCCTGTAAACTCTCTGAACAGAAAGAACAGCTTGTGGAGGTGAGTAATAGGTTTGATTGCTAAAGAAATTGTAGTTTAATGACAGTTCTACTACTATGAGAGAATGTTAGTATGAATACATTTGGTAAACTGAGCATTTTCTTTCTCTCCTTTGGAATCTTAAAGGTATAGCAAATGTCTGTTCTATTCCTGCAATAGTCGGGCTTCTAAAACAAAAAATGCTCGAACTCACAAACAAACTTCTTAATCCTCTTTTCCTTTATCCTCTCAGAAAGATTAGATTTGGAGTAGAGCAGTGGAAGTATGTTGTATGACCTCATTTCTGTTTGAATCTGTCAGGGTCTCAGCACGGAAGAGATGGCACTCTCAAATGAAGATAATTTGAAGAGAGCTTAAGAGAAAGGACCTTTTCACAATTGCATCGACAGGGTGTGGGGGAAACCATGAGTGAGAGAGCAGTAATTGGGGCTAGTGGTAGCAGAGCTGGTACTATCCCCAGGCCTAGATTAACAGGAGAGTGTGGAACCTGGAAGCCTTTCAGAGAACTGCCTTGAGAGGTTGTGATTTTAGGACTAGGCCCAGACACAGCCTAAGGTGACCCCTGCAGGGGAGGAGTGTGGGAGTCAAGGTCCATTCTCTGCTCATTCATGCTCTTCTGTGGCTGGGGCTGCCCATTGGCCAAACACAGCCATAGACCATACAGATCAGTCTCCCAGGGCAAAAAGCAGATTTGAGAAGGGAGGACAGTGAATAAGGAGGGGCAAAGAGAAGACATCCAGCACACTATTCCTTCCCTGAACCTCTTCTGTTCTACCAAATCTCTGTTATGTGTTACTGGTGCTTTACCTGCCACTTGTGTTGTAATTCCAATTTGGCTTATTAATTGATATTCTAAGTCTTCTACCTTTTGAAAATGTCAGATATCTGCTAGTAAAAAACCAAAAAACTTACCCCCTTATATGTATGAGGTATGTGCTAGCCAGCATGTATATAAATGCACAGATATGAACCATCTAATTGTCTTCACATTGTCTAATATATATGCCCTGCTCACCAAATCTCAAAGACTAGTGGTTGGAAAGAACCTTTAGACTAACTGATCTAGCTTCCTCCCCTTTATTTATTTACATAGGAGCCTGAAAACTTCTGGGGAACATTCTTAAAATGACTATAGATACATCTCCTTTATTTAAGAGATTTGCTGCTATTATGTTTATAAACCAAATATTATGACTATAGGGAAACTTGCTAATGTTAAGAATCCTGAAGCAAATTTTTATATTTTTTCGAATTTTCTGTTTTAAACATTAAGAGTTTCAGTAACTTCTTGTGAATAGGCTCTCTAGTCATTATACCAGTCTGCCTATACCAGTGTTATCTCCAATGAAAGGTATGCTTAATTAAATAAACATAAGGAGAGGAAGTATTATTTGTTGATAGAATGTGTAGCTTATAGTAACTCTGACATAGTTTAGCTATGAGGCCTTGGACAAAGTCACTCCTCTGAGCCAAATTTCTTCATACATAAAATATGTGGGCTCTGCTAGATCCTTTCAAAGATTCCTCTTATTCCAGTATTCTATGACCACCTTGCAGATTAGGAAGTAGAAACATTATGTCATACCTTTATTTGTACCTGTTTTATTACTAGAGAATCTGTTAGTACCAATATAGTATTATAATAATCTTCTCAGTAATGTACAAATTTATTTTAATAAATTTTATTTTCTTTTTAATTGTAAAAATGATACTGTGTATTGCGAAGGTTGAGAATGTGTAAGTTGAACTATTCACCTCTTTTCTCATAGACTTGTCGATTGTTGCGACATGTATCTGGGACAGAACCTCTTGAAATAACCTGTATACATGCAGAGGAGACATTTCAGGTGACTGGCCAACAGGTATGATAATAGCAGACTGTTCCTTCTATATTATGTCTTGTCTGAGTGTCAAATTGCGCAGAAGGAAGGTATAAATGGTTCTGCATAACTGCAGGCCAAATCTAAGAGAAAGAAAGATAATGGAATTTTCATTGGTAGTGTGCTGGATCACAGCTGACCTTCCATTGGACTATCTGGTCATCTGCCAAACTGGAGATTGGCTCATTTAACTGATGCCCTAGTTTATATCTATTTTGAATGAAGCTGTTTACAATGCAGGCTGTTAGAACACATTTGGAGATTGTTATCATTATGTAACAAACCACAAAAATATTCATGTTTCAACCTAATAATTATGACATGAGGAGATTAAAAAACAAAACAAAATGATGTTTATTACAAAATTACTTATAATAAAATTTAATTGGAAACAATTACTATCTTAAATTAGGCAAATAATACTTTATATGACATTAAAATAATAATGATAACCAGAATTAGCAACATCAAAAAAAGTTCTGTTAAAATGTTAAGTGAAAAAAGCAGGATATAGGTTTGTGTGTACACTATATAAAATGTATATTCATGTGAAAATCACTATATGAGAATATGTAGAAATGAAAGTTCTGCTTGTTCATTGGGAGCATTGTGAGGTTTTTTTTTTCCTGGATTTTCTATAGTATAGATACTACTTTGTCTTTGTAATTTTTAAAAGCCTTTTTAAAACTAATATCCCATTTAATATTGTACCTGTCAAATTAACCTAAGGAAAAAAGTAAAGGACATACCTTCCTTTTTTTGAAATCTAAGCTCTAAAATACAGTTTCTTATTTCATTTATTATTGTCAGCCAAAAGGACTTACCCCTAAATTGCAATATTGGATGGGGGAAGTTGAATCCCTGAATCTTTGATTTATAGCTGAGAACAGAAAAAGTGACCTGGACAAAATGGTGGTTTGTGCCCTTTAGGAGAATCATGTTGGATGTTGGAGGGATGATCTTGTGCTACCCCATAGAGAAAAGTATCAAAGGCTTATCATGGAAGCAGAACTACATGAGTGAACCTCCACTGTGATCATCTTCTAAACATTGTATTACAATCAGGGAATCTCTTTATTGGGAGAAACCAAGGCTTCAATATTTGCTTATCTAAGTGGGAGTCACCTTACTTGCCTTGGCTGCAAATGTATTTCAGTTAGAACTGGAGCGTCAGACTCTCCTGCCATATGCAATCAGCTCTCCCTCCTATCCTCAGGCTCTGCTTCCCATCTGGTTGTAATTTTTGGCTTACTGTTTCTGCTGCAGCAGAGATATTAGGAATAGCCATATTTTCTTCCCCAGGATGAAGGCAGAGCCTGTTGTTAATAACTTCTATAATTTAAGAAGCTTTTTCTGTTCCCATGGCCTCAGCTTCCATTTCCAGTCTTTGCCAACTGTCTCACAAAAGAATAATTTAAGGAAATAGAGCATGCCTCTCGGATAATTTTTATTTATTCTGGATATCTCTGCTTTAACAATGTTATTTTTATATTTCCTTTAAAATGTTAGATCATATTCAGGGCATAGTTGAGCAGTTTGCACACTGTACAAAGGCCCCTAGTTGAGAAGGCAGCAGTGCAGAAATCTAGCCTGTAGTCCACTGGCAAGTTATGTGCCCATTTTCTGTGAAGAAGGGGAACCTTGTTCTTCTCATAAAGCTGCCATCTGCTTGGCGAATCCTGTGCCTATGGGACTGCGCCTAGAGGGACACCTAGTTATAATTCTTTCAAAGGTACTAACTGGATCATCTATCATGGCTCTGATCATATCAATCTTCTGCAAACTCTCCAGAGACTTCTTTTCTCACTCAGAAGAAAATCCAGCCCTTTCCATATGCTTCTCCATCACATGGCCACTGGCCACCTTCCCCTTGCTCATGTCTGTCCATCTGTTCCTCTGGCCTATTTGCTCTTCCTTCAACATACTAGAAATTCTCCCACCTCATCCCAAATGACTTTCTCTGTGGCTCCTTCGCCTTTTTGTTGACCACTTAACTTAAAATACTGTGACTGTCTAATACCATCCATCCTGCTTATCCTTTATTTTTATGCATATCATTTATCCCCTTATAAAATATCTTATCATTTAATTATTTTAATTGTCTGTCTCCCCCACTATAACGTGAGCCCCATCAAGACAGGGACACTTATTTGTTTCATTTAAAGATGTTTCCCTAGCACCTGGGACACAGGTGCAGTACCTAGCAGACAAATAGGTAAATGACTAGCCATATGTTAGCCATATACGTATGTGTATGTGAATAATCCTATATAATGAATTCCATGAAACAGCAACATCACTTGAAAGTAACACTAATGCATCTCTGTCAGATGATCATATTAATTTCCCTCATAGCACTTGCCATAATTTATAATTATTTTAATTGTATGCTTGTTTATTATTTACCAAACTCCCACAAGAATATAAGCTTCATAATAGAGGGGTTTTACCTTTTTCATTGCCATATCCCCCATACCTAGCATGATTTTTTTACACAGTGGATTCTATAAAATGCTAATACTTATTGAACGAGTGTTTGATATGATATCCCCAGTCTGTGAACCTGGAAAGTAGACAGAATCAATGCCTGTTGTTATGAATAGGAGGTGGAAGGAGTGAAAGGGAAAGGAGCTGCTGTACACATGTCAAAATTGGACTCCTAATTCCTATCTCCTGGATCTTTCTTTGTGTATTATTTAATGGGCCATCAGGAAATTTTAGTAGGTTGATGGGCTCTATTTTGAGGTGGGAGCTAAAGTATAATTTCTATTGAACATCAGGTCAGGAAGTGTGTGAAGATTCAGCTCAGCCATCCATTTTCTGCCTGCGTTACAAATTGTATCTGTCAACTCTTTTGTGTTAGAGTGATTATTACATGAAAGATAAAAAATATTAGTTGATTCATTAATTCATTTATGTAGCAGTTAACATAAGATAAAATCTAAAAACCCAAATCTCAGTGGCTTAAGACAATAGCAATTTATTTCTCACTTACATCAAGTCCTGAGTGGTGGCATGGGTTTCTTTCTCGTGGCAAGCCAGGCTCTTTCCATCTTGTGGCTCATCAGTCCCTAGGACCTCAAAATCCCTGCCGGATCATGTGCATTGAACCATCAGATGTGGAAGGGAGAGAGCACTGAGGAGCATCAGGGAGGTGTAGTCAGGCTTGGCATGGAATTGGCGTCCCACAGTCACCAATCCTGAGACAGGACTCAGTCACATAGCCATACTCCTCTACTAGGGAGGCTAAGAGATAGAATCTTGCTTTGTGTCCAGGGGGTCGACAAAACAGATTCTGACTGTTCTGATTTTGTTGCAGAGGCTGTAGCCATCTCTGCAACAGTTCATTTATTTATTCAACACATTTACCTAGCTTATATGGTGGCATATCAAAGTACCAGGAAGATTCTTGCCCACTTTGTGTGTATATGTATGTTTTGTGAGAGAGGTTGTGATGTGGAAGGAGCCTGGAATTGGGAGTTAGGTATATCTGAGTTCAAGTATCAACTCTGCATAGACTGGTTATAGGATCTTGGAATCTGGAGATCCTGGACAGGTTATATACTTGGAATCTCTGAGCTTCAGTTTCTTTAGCTGTAAAATGGGAATGCTGCTTATTTGTGTGTTTGGGGGATTAATGTATATCTGGGACCTAACACATTATCTTACACATGTATCTATCATGTATTCATAGGTATACATATGTTACTACTACCATCTCTACCACTGCTACTACCACTACTACTGCTGCCACAGTTACCACCACCACTGCCACTGCTACTGCTACTACTCTCATCACCACCACTATTACTACTGCTACTACTACCACCACTACCACTGCTGCTACTACCACCACGACTACTGCCACTGCTACTGCCACTGTTGCTGCTACCATCACTGCCACTATTACTGCCATTACTACTAACAGTATTACTACTATCTCTTCTACTCTATATACAGTACACTCTTTATAGTCTACATATAACTGAATTATGCTATGGAAATAACTTAGTTGAAACAGAGCTTTTCTTGAATAAAGATAATTGCTCCCTGAATGCAGGTGTGTATATAACGCATACTATTTATCTGTAAGTCAGATGATAAGAAACAGCAAGTTTTGTTCTGCTGTATATCTCCATATTGCCCAAGGTGGGGCCTGTGTGTGGAAATTACTTCGTGGTTGTTTGTTTATTTTTTTTTTTTGAGGCAGAGTCTCACTCTGTTGCCCGGGCTAGAGTGCCGTGGCATCAGCTTAGCTCACAGCAACCTCAAATTCCTGGGCTCAGGCAATCCTTCTGCCTGAGCCTCCCAAGTAGCTGGGACTACAGGCATGCACCACCATGCCCGGCTAATTTTTTCTATAATTTTAGTTGGCCAATTAATTTCTTTCTATTTTTAGTAGAGACAGGATCTCTCTCTTGCTGAGGCTGGTTTCGTACTCCTGACTTTGAGCGATCCGCCTGCCTCGGCCTCCCAGAGTGCTGGGATTACAGGCACGAGCCACCACGCCCGGCCTCGTGGTTGTTTATTGAGTTGAATTGACCAGCACAGAATTAAGTTTGGTCTCCAGAGTGATTCTGAGGGCTAAGATTTTGAAATTCACACCGGTGTTTATTTTGTTTCTTTAGATAATTTCTGCTGCTGAAACATTGACATTGCATCCATCTAGTAGAATTGCTAAAGAAAACCTAGATGTATTTTGTGAAGCTTGGGAATCCCAAATTAATGATATGTCAACACTGCTGAGAGAAATCAATGATATGTTTGAAGGAAGACGAGGTAAAAAACTCTCTGTATATTGAAATATATTCTTGTTTTAATGTGACTCTATTAGTTTTTTAATGTCAAACCTCAGATGCAAATGAATTATCTTGTTATAACCCAGCTGGATTATTTTTATAGTAAAATATCTTTCACAGAAAAATTATAAAAATATTATTTTGCCCTTCATTTTCATATCTAAGCAGTAAAATTTGTTGTACAACAGTGTAATTTTATTTCTCTGAATTATTATTAACATTCTAGTTTTCCTATTGAAATTAAGCCATTTTTTATTTCTTCTAAATTGTTTTTTAGTTTTAATACAAAAGCTTCTGGCTATCCAGCAATTCTCTGATTTAATTCTACTATAATTTAATTCTGTAACTTTATAATGAAATGAATGTAGTTATTTGATTTTTGAATTGCTTTCCCTCCACTTGGATGGAATCTCTTTCCTTGATGACTACATAATCTTGGGATATTGCCTGTGGTGGGTAAGTTCATTGGTATTTCTACAACATGTAGAATAGACCATATAATGTATAAGAAGGCATCATTTTTACTCTTTATTTTAATATCAATTGGGAGTTTTGTTTATTTCTCATTGTATTATGCATCCTGTTATTTTTGTTTATGTGTTTTTATGTTTTTTTCTCTTTTAATGGCTTCTGTTAGTGTCAAATAAGCATGCTTATTTTTAAATAAAATGTTATTTAAAGTTCTAATATCAAATTACATATTTGTTTTTATTGAATATGAACATTTAAACATTTCATATTTTAAAAATACCCATTTAGGATAAATGTTGATTTGCTTAAAAATCAAGGAATGATAGACTTTGTAGCTGTAATATCATTTGTAAAGTATAATAAATGTTTACCGTGCTTCTACATTTAAAGATTTCTATGATAGTCTGAATAGCATATCATTTTGATGAAGTATTATTTATGATTATATTGATTTTTATATGAGGCAATTTCATATATTAAAAGGTAAAGTGATCTAATTGATTCACATTTAAGGAAGAATGATCACTTAGCCTTAGGAATTGTTAGGAAATAAAGAGAAGTGAATTGATGTGGTGAAAGGAAACTTGGCCTGGGTTAGGTGGAGTGTCTATAAGGCCCAGCTCTTTCTCTAACTGGTGTCAAGTAAACTCTTTCCTGCTTTGGGCCTGAGTGTCCTCAGATCAGTAATGAAGGTCTCAGGTTGAGTGATCTCAGTGATCTGCCAGCTCTAAAAGTCTTTTGTGAGCACTACCTGAAGCTAGTGTGCTTTTGAGCTCTGGGCATGAAGATACCCCTAACTGTGTCTCCATCCTGCCTTCCTCTCTTTAAAGATCAGAGGAATATTGTCTTTGGGCTTTTTTTTTTTTTTAATCAGTTGTCATCAGCCCATGAAAGTAAGGAGGCTGAGGGAGTGCCAAAGAGTGGCCCTCTATTTTTCTGGGATGTGATCGACTCCATGGACTTGGAACCGTGTTCCATGTCTGCCGTGGGAAGCTTGACTAACAGCTGCAGCCAATCCAAAAAGAATGTGCCTCCAAGCCTGGCCAAGCTGATTGTCCTTTTCCAGAACACGATTCAGCTTAGTATGGGTTTCTCTCACACTGTTTTCAGTGCTGGATACGTTTTTGTTTTCATTCATGTAAATGTGGTGTGTGCCTGAATCATCACTCCTTCTGTGTCCCTGGGTCAGGGAGTTCACCATCATCTGAAACTGGAATGGTTCTGGTTTCCTTGACCAAGGGCCTCAGTTGCCTTCCTCTTTGTGGGATCCTCACAATTTCTCAACTGGGCTATTCTCCTGGTATTTTGGTCCATCTTCTCTATTTCTATAAAAAAAGGATTTATAACAGGTTTTTTTTTTTCCTCAAGAAAGCTAGCAGTCATTTAACAGTTATTCTCTGCCTTAATTCTGGGCCAACGTCGTAGTAGCAATTAGAATAGTAATTAGAGGTTGATAAGCTTGAGTAAGGTTTTTTCCCCCCCTATAAATGTAAGTAAACTTCTTTCTTAGGGAAACAACTGTAGTTCCATTTCCTATCAAGGAGTTTCTTCCTTCCTCCCTGGGATTTGAGGGATAATCTCATGTTGGGTAAGAATTGAGTAGAAGTTGAAATCCAGGTTCTGAAGCCAGACTGCTTGGGTTTCAATCCTGCCTCTGCTACTTCCTAACTTAATCTCTCTGGGTTTCAAGTTTTACGTTTATAAAATGGGGATAATAATGGCATAACTACTTCAAATGGTGGGTGTGAAGATTAAATAAGTTCACAGTAAGTTTAAATGTTACCTCTATCAGCATCAGCATCGTGACCACCTTTAGCTTATGGTAAAGCTAAATAGTTTATGAGAAAACACTGTGTCCAGTTTTTCCCATTAAGCTCCATCTCTCCTACTTTCTGGCATCCCTCTCTCCCTATGTCCTTTCCCCGACTCCAGAGAGGCTTTTGGACTAGCCTGTCTGATCCTACCATAGTAGATCTCTTGACCTGTGCCCAGTAGAAGACAGTGTATACTTGCTTCTCTGTACAAATGAAGCTCATCTCTTCTTCAATGGGGAATTGACACCCTCTGAAAGATTTCTCTGACTGAGCATCTAATGCAACATTAATTCAGTGTTCCCTTTTTTTTGTCTCTGAGATTTACCTTTCTTCTTATTCTTCTTTCTTTTTTTTTTTTGCTTTGGAAAAAGGAGAACTCTATTGCTCATAGACTGTTGGATGGCCATTTCAACATGCCGGGAAGCAGAGCCCCAGCCAGAAGCCAGACACACATACTTCCAAGACTTGCCTTTCTTCTGCCAAAGTTAGCCTCTGAAAAAAACAGCTGGGGAAGTTCAGTGAAAATTAAAAGGCACAGACTACTAGGGTCTCTGTGGGTAAAATTGTAAACATGATCATTCAGAGGTATATAACCATAGTAACACAACCATAAAAATAACAATAGCTGCTATCTGTTGAGAATTTACTGTGTGCTAGGTACTTTGATAAGTATGGGATGTGCATCATCTCATTAAATTTCTCTCAGTAGCTTTGTGAGACAGCTATTATTTCCACATTTTATTTATGATGAAACTGAGGCCCAAAGAAGTTAAAATGCCCAGTCTCCCACAGTGAGTAAACTATAGGAGCTGAAACTCTTACTGAGGTCTAAGCGATGCCAAAGATGAATTTTTTTTTTTCTTTTTTGTGACAGGGTCTTGCTCTGTTGCCCAGGCTAGAGAGCAGTGCCATTATCATGCATCACTGCAACCTCAGATTCCTGGGCTCATGTGATCCTCCTGCCTCAGCCTCCTGAGTAGATGGGACTACAGGCATGTGGCACTACACCCAGCTACATTTTCTTTTTTCTTTTTTTCTCCCCCCCCGCCCCCCGTAGAAACAGGATCTTGCTATGTTGCTCAGGCTGGTCTCGAACTCCTGGCCTCAAGCAATCCTCCTGCTTTAGCCTCCCAAAGTGCTGGGGTTGCAGACTTGAGCCATCATGTCACCACCCATGGCCCAAAGATGAGATTTTATCAACCACCACACTCTATTATTCAAGCAGTAAAACTCTAGCCCTAAAGTTTTCTAATAATAATGAACCAATTCTGTAAAAAGTGATCACTACTGCAGCTCTGAGTTCTGCTTTTTTCCCTCCCAAAGCCATTCCAGAAATAACTAGGAGATCCCAATCTTAGGCAGTTCAGAAGGTACAGAGCAAGGAAAAAGCGATGACTGGATTTTGACCCACCTATTATTATTAGCTGAGGATGGGGCTGGCTAAATTACAGAAGAGATGTAATAATCTATTAGTAATGGAGTCTTGGGCACATTGCCTGGCCTTTTGAATTTCAGTTTCTTTATTTCAATGGACATAAATGAAATAATTTATTCATAGGGCTTGCAATATAGTAAGTGGTAACAGATGTTTTGCTTTTGTTTTTACCATTACGTGACCTGTAACAAGTCCTTTAACCTCTGTTCCTGAGGTTCCCATCTTTAAAACAGGGTATTAGACTAGATCAATAGAGGCAAATATACAGCTGCCATTTCTCATTCTTGCTCCATGACAAAAATTGCTGATTGGTCTTGGTATTGTTCTCACATTGAGCTTACATGTGACCTCCCAGTCTTTCTTAGTACAGTGCTCTGCCATCTGCTATGGATAGACCAGAGCTGAATGGGAGAATCCTGTACTTGTTTTTGGACTACATGGTAACTGTGGTTTCTTTTACTTTAAAAGCTGGATATTATGTAAATGGTCTCTTCTTTAGGTTTAGGTAACCTATACTGAAAAAAATCAGTGTTACCTTAACTTCCGAAGGGCTGAACAGAAATTCCTCCTTAGGTGAGAAACTCTGCTGCCTTCAGTTGATGGGATACCCATTGTTTAACTGGTAAGGTGCCTCTCTGTTTAGAAAGGCATGTTGATATAGAGTTGGTTGATTTCTTGCACTTTCTTTGTCCTGATTTTTTTTTTTTTTTTTTTGAGACAGAGTCTCACTCTGTTGCCCGGGCTAGAGTGCCATGGCATCAGCCTAGCTCACAGCAACCTCACACTTCTGGGCTCAAGCAATCCTTCTACCTCAGCCTCCCAAGTAGCTGGGACTATAGGCATGCGCCACTGTGCCCGGCTAATTTTTTTTTTATATATATATATTTTTAGTTGGCCAATTAATTTCTTTCTATTTTTAGTAGAGACAGGGTCTCTCTCTTGCCCAGGCTGGTTTTGAACTCCTGACCTTGAGTGATCCTCCTGCCTCGGCCTCCCGGAGTGCTAGGATTACAGGTGTGAACCACCGCACCCGGCCTGTCCTGACTTTTATCATGAAGCTCGTGAGCATAGTTTTTTCCACAAAAAAGTCCGACTCTCGGTTAGCCGATATTGACTGGACTGAGTCCAGTGCCACAGTGTTGTTCTTGCTGTTATGTGGGGTTGTTACAAACCTGCCCATTGCTTTCCATACGAAGGCGTATTCTTCAGGTCCTGATTTCTCTTTGCTACTATTACAAGTCATTATGACTATTATCAATAGGCCTTTGCTGTATTCTAGCCACTTTAGTTCTGCTCTGCATAACTTGACTCCTGTGATTGGGAAAATTATCAGACGTGCTAGTAAGTATCATTTAACCAGCCAAGTGGCAAACATCATACTAAGCAATGAGAGGGAACCTTTAGTGTTCTTATACTTGGAGTCAGTCCGAGAGCTAGGTCATTGTCCACCGTAACCCAAGACACTCAAATTTCCTACTAGGACCTCTTGGAAATTTCAAGAATGTTAAAATCAATATTTGTCTTCCTCCTTTCTGCTTTGATCTTATTTGGTCTTCTCATCCAAACCTCCAAGGAGGCCATGGTCTTCATATTAGAAGGGACCAGATTTAAAAGATTCCACTTTTCCTTAGTGATGAATAGGTGTCAGCATTTAGAATTTGAAATTCTTTTGGACAAATACATGTCAAAAAGAAGGCTTCTCTCATAGCTCGCCAGACTCTCTCTTTCTCCTTTAAGGAAGCTGAATTCCCTTTTTTCTGTTTGAGCCATTAGAGTAATGTGACTGAGCTTCCGTTTATAGGGATACATCTCTACCTAAACTATGTAGGGCACTTATGATCATGGATGGCATATTTTCATAAACCTCTTTCTTTTTTTTTAATCAAGGCTCCTACCAAGAATCTTAATTTAGTTTTCAGTTCTGTAACTACTGTTCTCTTACTTCTGGTAGCCCTGTTTCATAGCCCTGGCTTATTTTACCACTTGGCAGATTGGATGTTACTAAAATGGGGAGTACAGGAAGAGGAACACGTTTGTGGATAAAGATGAGCTTCCTTGGGGGAGGTATGAGCCTGGAACAAGGGAGTGATCTGTCTAGACAAGAGGTGGTGGCCTAAACTAGGGTGATAGTCAAAATGAAGATAAGGAGGGAGGAGTGGGAGGAGCACTTGTAGCCAGGACTAATTAAGGAAGAATTTATAAAATATTATTGGTAGAATTTGTTGGTCAGTTGAATATAGATGTGGGGGAGAAAGAGGAGTTTGAGGATGACAGTTGGGTTTGGATTAGAATATTTCAATCCTACTCCTGAGTTTAGCTAATAATCTGCCTGTCTTTGTCAGGGATTCATTATTTGAAGTGGGTCTCAGGACATGATTTTTTTCTGACTGATCATGCCATATAAAACCCCTCCAGAACCAAAGAAAGCTAATTGTAAGAACTGCTAATAATTTAGCACATTTTCAGTGAAATAATAAGGCTTTTTTATTCTTGGGGAATGAGCTTTGTTTTGTAGATATACAGAAAGGTTCCGGATATTGAAAATGAGAGCTGCACTGCTCAATTAGATTTTTATAAGAAATAATTTTAGTACCCTCTTAAGATCAGAGGGCCTTTTGAACTTGTGAACTTAATTTACCCGGAGGTATAAACTCAGGAGATAGCATAATTGTATTGTTAACTAAATAAAGGATTTAGGGAGTATTTTATTTAGAGACAGGGTCTTGCTTCATTGCCCTGGCTGGAATGCAGTGGTGGGATAATAGCTCACTGCAGCCTCAAACTCCTGGGCACAAGTGCTTCTCTTGCCTCAGCCTCCCACACGGTTAGGACTACAAGCACCTGTCACCATGCCCCGGAGGTAGGCTGGGGACTAGACTGCAACAGTCCTTGAGTGCCTGGAGGGATTTAAGGGACTCAATCCTACAGGGAGTAGTGACACATAAAATTATTAAAGGATTAGATTGAAACTAAGGTAGAGGCAGTAAGGATGGAAAAGTAGATGGGTTAGGTGAGAGACATTTAGAAAGCAGAATCCACCAGACATGGTGGTTCACGTCTGTAATCCCAGCGCTTTGGGAAGCCGAGGTGGGGTCATTGTTTGAGACCATAAGTTCAAGACCAGCCTGGGCAACATAAACACAAATTTTTTGGTGTCTAGCAAAAAAATTAGCCAGCTCTGAGGGAGACTGAGGCAGGAGGATCCCTTGAGCCCACGAGTTCAAAGCTGCAGTGAGTCATGATGGTGCCACTGCACTCCAGCCTAGGCAACAGAGACCCTGTGTCAAAAAAAAAAAAAAAGAAAGAGATTCACATGGAAGTAACATCTATAAAATTAAAATAATTCAGAACCCTTGTTAGTATTATCTTCCTTTTTCTTGTATTACTGGCAACTTGTTTGGTTTTTGTTGGAACTAGGGGAAATAGGAACAACCTTACCTAAATAGCATTTGGAGGAGGCCTATCTGAAAAATCGTCAATTTTGCAATTGTCCTCAAATTTGTATAAATCATTCTGAGTCTGACTGATGGGAATAGAGAACAAAATAGAGTACCTATAAGAGGACCACAGGGATTGGAACTGCCTAGTGATAACTACTACTAGGTGGATGGTAATGGTTGTAAACCAGATTATATAAAAGCTTTCTTTTCGTTACATTTATTTCTCTCTACATTCTGTTTCTTTGACTCTTACTCTGTTGTATAAGAGATAATGAAACAGTTGGTTTTCTGCTTCTACCTCCCCACCCTCCTTTAGGAGAGTGAATGTGAACCCATTTTAGGGTCATGGGCATTATAGAGGATCACAAGTTTAGATAATACAAGACTGCTCGTCTAAGCTAATTATTATACATTTAAGTAATGATTGTTCCCTTTTTTATAGCATATTAAGATGACTTTTGGGGGATCTTATGGACAGGATTCAGACTTCGAATTAAGATAGACGGTGAATTTTGAGATTCTGAGTCACCTGAAGATCATCTTCTGTTAATCTTTTTGCACCTAAATCAGGCACTTTTTACATTAGGGCTTGGAGACAAGGCATGAAAATAGCCTTTTCTTATTTAAGTTTTTTTTCTCTCACAATTCTGAGATCAGAAAGCCATTAATAAAATTCCCTTACAATTCTGACATTACAAAGAAATGATTTGAACATAAAACTTTTCCCAAGTACCATTAGCTGACTCTAAGCAACAACTCATCTTGTAGATGAGCACTATCCAATAGAAATAGAATGCTATGTAATTTAAAATTTTGTAGTAGGAACAAGAAAAACTAAAAAGCATGTTAAGTTTTATTCATTCATTCATTCATACATTCGAGACAGAGTCCCCCTCTGTTGCCTGGGCTAGAGTGCCATGGCGTCAGCCTAGCTCACCATCCTGGGCTCAAGCAATCTTTTTGACTTAGCCTCTGGGGTAGCTGAGACTAAAGTTTTGCACCAGCATGCTCAGCTAATTTTTTCTATTTTTAGTTGCCCAGCTAATTTTTTCTATTTTTAGTAGAGAGACAGGGTCTCGCTCTTGTTCAGGCTGGTCTAGAATGCCTGACCTCAAGTGATCCTCCCCCCTTGGCCTCCCATAGTGCTAGGATTACAGGCATGAGCCACTGCGCCCGGCCTTAAGTTTGTTTTAATAGTAATTTCTATTTAACCCAATATATCCAAAATATTATTTCAATACTTCAAAATTATTAATAACATATTTTATATCCCTTTTCCCCACTTTGTACTACATTTTCAAAATCCAGCATGTTTTTTACACTTACAGCACATCTCAGTTCAGACCAGCTATGTTTTGAGGCCTTAGTAGTCACGTGTGGGTTCCATATTCAACAGCACAGTTCTAGATGACATTTTAGGCTGGGTGTGGTGGCTCACACCTGTAATCCTAGCACTCTGGGTGGCCAAAGCAGGAGGATCACTTGAGCTCAGGAGTTTGAGACCAGCCACAGCAAGAGTGAGACCCCGTCTCTACTAAAAATAGTAAAAATGAGCTGGGTGTGGTGGTGCATGCCTGTAGTCCCAGCTACTTGGGAGGCTGAGGTAAGAGGATCATTTGAGCCCAGGAGTTTGAGGTTGCTGTGAGCTAGGCTGATGCCACAGCACTCTAGCCCGGGCAGCAGAGTGAGACTCTGTCTCAAAAAAAAAAAAAAAAGAAAGAAAGATAGTTTAAATATTTGTATAAACCATTCTGAGTCTAACAGGTTCGCCCTATTCATGTAATAGTCATGCTATAAGAAAAGGCATGATTTAGTGCTTTTACATTATATTTACTTTTATTAGGTTGGAGCATATGAAATGGATGAAAATCAGCAATTTCATACCGTTCAACTTAATATATTATAGCTGAAAACACTTGATTTCCTTGAAGAAGCAATTTTCCTTTAAGAAACAATTACTGTTCGTATCTTATCTTGAATTCTTATCCCAGATATCACAAAGGAGCTTTTTTTTAAAAAAATCTAGTATCCATTGTAACCTGACTGTATGCATGATCTGGAAACCAGAAAGATGATAGATGGGGCAGTGATGAAGTAGGCATTGCACATCTCCTTCCTTTCCTCAGTTATTGTACGTCATGCCGTGTTTCAATTCTGTCCACCTGTTATTTGCTTTATTTCATCTTCTGTCGTATATGCTGGATTTGTCCTCTTCCCTGACTGGGAGAACACATTATAAGGTTAGTTGTAAATGATTTCGTCAGGTACTTGGAGGAAAGGAAGAAGCACCAATACTGGTACTGATAAAAGAGGAATCATTAGAGGCAGGGTGCTCCATGAATGAAGCTGACTATAAGTGGAAGTAAATGTCAGAGAGTCATTTTGCCTTTTCCCCTCTATGTTGGGAGAGATAGAGATTGGCCAGCCAATCTAAACCTTAGAGATGCAGCTTTTGATATAGTCTTCATGTTCAACAACCAAATTACAATTTTATTTCTGAATCACATGTAATTTATAGACTAAATTATTAACATGAATGCACTAACATTCCTGTTTGTTTAATGACATTTTAAAAGTTAAATGTGAATAATAGAAAAATATATTAATAGAATTAAAAATTTAAGTTATATGTGTTATTTGTAGGAGAGAAGTATGGCTACCTTTCACTACCAAAGCCAATGGTAAGTAGCAGAATTATGTACATTTCCGAATGTTTTTACTCAGAATTCAAATTATACTCTTGTTGCCTATTGCTACTCTTCCCCCCTACAAAAAAATTGACATCACAGAAAAAAGTTAGGATATTAATGTTGACTCTTCAAAGTTGTGGCCCATGCTTTGAATGTGGGAGAGATAGCTAACAGAATTTGTGATTAATAAGAAGCCGTAATCTGAGATCAGAAGTCATTTTGTTTTCCATATCTTGGATCTAATTTGCAAAGTCATATCAGAATCATTTTCTGCAACCTAAAAACTTCCTTATGTTTACTACCTAGTTGAAAACATGCCATATATATGGGAAAGAGATACAGAATAATATATTAGCTAGGCACCAGCCCTAAGAGCCCTTCTGGGAATGAAAATTCCTTCCACAGACCCATTCAATTTTGGAAGAGAAAAAGAGAAGATTTTTATCTGTTTGCTGATAGCATTTTAACATCAGTCATGTTACCCAGGTAACATTTTGATAACTTTAGCAATTCATTTATAGAGATCACTCTACAGAAATTTATAGTTTTGAATAAAATGCAGGATATGGAAAGCAGAGATGATAGTTAAAAAAAAATCAGTTATTGAGACGGACCATTCTTCTAAAACCATCAAGTGTCCTAATAACTCTAACTTCAGAAATAGAGGAAAACAATGGACCATGTAGAAGTACGTTCTGAGCAGGAAGTAATCATGCTAGCAAATGAGAAAACCGAAGACTTGTAAATTATACCCAGTATAAAATTATACCCAGTACCTCAATCACAGAGGAAGTGCTCAAAAGAGCACTTTGATGACTCACACACAGTATTTATAATACGTTAAATGTTTTATGCGAGAGGGACAAAAAATTCATTTGTTCATTCATTTATTCATTAAATACTTCTTGGTCACCTACTATTTGCCAGACACTATGCCAGGCACTGGTGAAATAATGATGAAAAAGATGCTAAAATATAAATTCCACAGGTAAGGATTTTAAAACTATTTTGTTCACAGTGGTATTCCCATTGCGTAGTGGCACAAGTTTGACCATCAAAAAATAATTTGATAATTTGCTGAGTCAATGAGACAGGCTCAGCTTCTGCTCCTTTGAAGCTTGCAGTCTAGCTCAGCACTGTCCAAAAGAAATAAATAGTTGGCCCTTTATATGTGTGGGTTCCACATCCAGGCATTCAGCCCACCTTGGATTGAAAATATTTGGAAGAAAAATATGGAATAACAATACAACAATAAAACATAATATAACTAAAATAACCAACACAGTATAACAATTATTTACATGGCATTTACTTTTACATTGTATTAGGTTTTTTTTTTTTTTTTTTTTTTAAAGAGACAGGGTCTCACTATGTTGCCCAGGCTTGTCTTGAACTCCTGGGCTCAAGTGATCCTCCTACTTCAGCCTCCAGACGAGTTGGGACTATAGGTGCATGACACCATGCCCAGCTTTGTATTAGGTCTTATAAGTAATCTAGAGATGATTTAATGTATTTGAGGGAATGTGCATAGGTTATATGCAAATGCTATGCCATTTTATATGAGGGACTTGAGCATACAGAGGGACAACTGTAATTCAAGGCACATATGTAATTTAAAATTTTATAGTAGCCATATTTTAAAAAAAATTCTGAAATTAATTTAATAGCATATCTTTTTTTTTTTAGATTTTTAAAAATTTTATTGACCACAGAAATAATTTATACCGTAACCCAGTACACACATGCCTATATATGTAATTCAAACAATCTTTACAATATTTAACTTTGTGATATGTGTTGTCCTTTGTCTATTCAATTTTTTTAATGCTGGCTATATTCCACTGAGTTGATTTCATGACTCCCCTAACAGATTGTGACCCACAGATGGACGATTACATTGTAGGGCTATTAAATGGCCTAGAGGGGCAGAAGGAACAGAAGGACTGAAGAACCAACTTTAGCCTGTGCTTCCAGAAGGTGGGCGGCCCAGAGAACTGCCAGCTCCACCACTCTATCTGTATGGCCTACATCCTCAAAACCAGGCCTAGTGATTCTCACAGTGCAACTGACGGACAAGACCTAAGTGACACCCACAACTCTGGTACAAAGGAGCCTGAAAAACACAATAAAGAAAGCATACTAGCACAAAGTTGTAATAAACGTTAATCAAACTGATCTACAGAATCAGCCTCATATCTGCCATGAAATGCCATTATCCATACTTCTCAAGCTAGGTACTTGGGATGGAAAAACCTAGTGGCCCAAGTATATATTATTATATTCATGTTATCCCTATTAAATTGCATACTTTCTTGGATACAGCCTATTATTGCTACTTCAGTGAGGGAAACATGTAACTATGACTAGTACAATTTGTCTGAGGGGATGAAATTCAGGGGGAACAACCCAAATGTAACAAATTCCCAAGTTACATTTCATTTCACAAACACACCTCTACCCAGTCAACCCAGATCT